>KZ826389.1:0-42197 GCA_003184635.1 Aspergillus sclerotiicarbonarius CBS 121057
AAGAATTAAAAAATAAAAATAAAAACCGAAATATCCCCGACGGCACCCCCGGAACCCAGCACGATAAATCAAGTGGAGTCATCTTAGTACTCCGTATCCTCCTAATATATCCATCTATATCCCAAACCAAACCAAACTAAATATATAGTCCCCGGCACGGGGACCAAACAAGTCCCCGAGTCTGACATACCCACACTCATCTACCTAGGTATCTATCCGGAGTCCGAACAATGCGGGCTATCTATTGCACGTGGGTTTTCTGCTGACTTTTGGCTATATCTGGCTAGTGGGGGATTTCTGGAAGGATTATTGGTATGGTATGGTGGGATTAGTTTTGTGATTTGTGTGATCGGGTTGGTGGTGGGGCTTGGCGGTCATTTGAGGCCGATTTGGGGCTGGTAGTTAGTGTTGCTGCTGCTGGTGGCTGGATGGATTGGGTTGTTAAGGCTGGTGGATGGGGGTTTTGTAGGTTATGGTCATGCAGGTCATGGTATTGATGATGGAAGAAGGGGAGGAGGAGGAGTATCGGATGTACTTCCTTTCGGGGCTAGGAGGGATGGATGGCTGATTGTTATCGCTATTTGGATTGGGTTGGTTGTTTGAGTATGGACATGGGTATGGGTATGGGTGGTGGTATGTTACAATGGGTTGGGGGCTTGGTTTTGGGTATAGTTGGCTGGATATGAGGTTGGTTTTGATATTGGATGTGGGTTGGGTTGGGTTTGAGTGAGTTGAGGGTCTAAGGTACCACATGCCAAGTTAATGCGCTTGCAATGATGTGTGAAATAGAGGAATGGCTGGTCAATGGCCTCTTTGCAACAGTCCCCTTCGTAGATGAATATGGTTGAGAAGAAGAGGAGCAAGAGAGAAACATCGCGACAGAGCTGTCTTGCTATCTATGTACAGATGAAGATATATGTATTGAATAGCCAAGACAGATGTTCTTATTACCTTGTCTTGTAGCCTCTCTCCAATACAGATGGTACCGTGGCTAGGTCTTTCGATTGCAATGTCTCATGTCACTTTTCTATTAGACATCTCCGACAGATACTGCTGATTCAAGTCGACAAGGGATTACGACCCCTGGAAAGGAATATAACTGTCAATATGCCATGCGCTAAGAGAATAGATACAATCATATTAGGCATGAAGATTGGGATTCATGATGAATGATATATTAATTGCGAAGGGTCATAAAGTATCTGCTCATGAACGATTAATTCATGATCCATCAATGTTCATCCCCAAACAATAGGCCTGGAAAGCTGTAGGCTGTCAGCAAGTGAATCAGATCATATACCCGGCTCATCCAGCTTGAAGTATCAGGCCAGTGAACTTATGTGAAAGACTCATGCCCCAAGCTCTGTATAATTGAACCCGAGTTCCCACATGCAAAGTAGAGAGTATCGCAAGTAGAGAGTATCGCAAGTAGAGAGTATCGCAAGTAGAGAGTATCGCAAGTAGAGAGTATCGCAAGTAGAGCATCGCAAGTAGAGCATCGCAAGTAGAGCATCGCAAGTAGAGTATTCTGCTGAAGGATTGAGTCATCTGCAGACGTCAGACCCCTGCTAGCTGTCAGACAGCAGATCATCTGCATGTTGATATTGAACCCTAGTCGTTTCGGTTCCGACTGGGTTTATCACTGTGCAGCGGTTATAATAATAACCGAATTCTGCAGAGCATATTCCTCAAGCAGCAGACTATCATCAGTCAATAGTCAAATAGTACGCTGTTCCCCTCGAGAGTCAATATGAGCGATGATCAGCAATAAAGATCTGTTTGGGCTCGGTATGTGCGGTATCTTTGAATCTCAGAGGTCACGATCGATTGATGTATACCCAAACAGTGTCATGATATCATTGTTCGGCGTCAGGGGTTATATGATCGATCGATTGATCAAAAGTACTGTGATATTTAGCTTTTACGAGTCGACAGGAGGAAGACCTAGGCAACTGAAGCTACCATACACACATCAACTGAGTGATGGCAAGGCAAACTTACCAGGAACGATAAAGACCGTGTCACTGATCAGTATCATACGTTATCATCATCCTGGTGGTTTTTGCGTACACAGACCCAGATCCTGCATTTCCGCGGCGGTTGATGGACAGGGGTCTCATTCGGTACCAAGTCCATTGTATGGCAAGGTATCGTGTATATGTCTTTTGCTTAGCAGCAAGGTATACTCCATAGGGTCAATGGGGATACTCTGTAGAAGCGCTTAAATCACCACAACATGATCGCCAACCTCAGCGGCTCAGCAGCCAGCGGCGCGACCAGCCTGACCGTTGCAGATGCATCGCGCGACGCGAGTCAAGATACCGTCCCCACCGAGAACGGGGAACAACAAAGTGGGAGGCCCGGGTCCAAGCCTGAAACTCTGATAGGTAAGATGGAAACGCCGAGTGGGTTGGATGGATAAGAAGTTAATCACACCGGTTAGCGGAACATGCCTCCATATCGAACGGACCAGCCGTGCGGTGTGGACTCTGACTGACTCGGTTCACAGTTGTTGAGACCAGAACCAGAACCAGAACCAGAAGAGAGTGGCTGGAATTCTCCCAAATTTACTCCATACACGCTTCACAAAAATCCAATGATCACCTAATATCAACCCCTGGCCCAGCCAATCTGTGACGGCCAGCCTCGGCTCTTACCAGCGTACCGTCACGGGGGTCTTGTCGAGTCGTCTCAGGTAACAAGGTTAGTTGACCCCCAAAGAGCCCCATTAGGGTCCGGATGCGCACGTACTCACCGTCTGCTGCCAATAACGGATCTGCCTGCTACGGAGCGCGTCGACTGCATCCATGGTTCGGGGAAGTGGTTACCCAGGCAGTCTTCCAATGGTAGGGGTTGAGGCCGATGGAGAACGGTGCCATCCGAAGCCTCAGAAGGCTCGTGCTGCTCCCGCGTAAGAGCCTGTAATTTGGCATACGTGGGTAATTCACGCGGTACGTATCATGGTGGTTGCCCTGATTGACCTGATTTAGTTGTTTGGTCCTTCACTCAGGTAAGACACGAGGTCTCGCTAAGCTAATGATAGGCTACGGTGATTCAAGACCGATGGTTGGGTGGCAAGAATTGAAGGATAAAAAAAAGAAAAGAAACGAGAGAAAAAAATGTGTGCTTGCACCGGCTGCAAGCACGGACTGGTACCTACCTTAGACGCTTAGAGTGGTTGACCATCACTAGGTGTGTGTTGTGCAGTACTGAGGGTATGTACGGTGTAGGATGTTCCACTCCACCGGCATCAACCTGACAGCCAGGCTGCATACTCCATACTCTGTATGGCGGACAATCAGAAGTACTCTGTAAAGTATAAGCTGTAAGTGACAGACAGACTGAGGGACCGAAAGAATGATGCGTGTCCATCTGGTACCGGGCTGGTATGGGTATGGCTGTATGGTACGGGCGGTATGGTCACTCCACCATTGGGTCCCCCCCGACCGCCAGCCAGACCAATAATGCCAATCTGCCCACCACCCCAAGACTTAGTAAACCGTCGGAACCTCCCTAAATCTCCCTCGCTCTCCTGGCAGTTGCAATCTGCCGCTGCTCTCCTTTTCCTGTTTGCTCTTCTCTCGCTCCATGCCAGACTGACCCCGGGATCCTCAAGACCAGAACTGACGCCGTTCTGGCTTCACATTCGTGCCCATTTCACCCGTCTGATCCCACTCACACCCCCCTCTCCCTCATCCGTATCACTCTCCGTCCCTGCTACCACCACCACCACCACCGCCGCCGCCGCTGCTATCTACCTATCACTCCCGCTGTGATTCTGCAACCCCCCTCGACCCCCGTTTACCGCCCCCTCCGTTTCGCTCGCTCGCTCGCTCTTTTCTCGGTTACCTGCCGACTAGTCATGAACAACGCCTTTCGTTAAGCCCGTCCAGCCATACGTTGCGGGGACGTCTGCGAGCCGATCTCATTTCTACCTCCGTTCTTTATTTTTTTTTTTCGGACCGTCAATCGCTGTGATACCCGATGTTCGATTCCCGGGCGGCAGAGCCATTGGTCGTTGATACCGGATCTGCGCTGGCGACCAAAACCAACACCTACACGGCCGCTTTCGAATACCCCGAGGAGCAAGTCACCACCCCCACTACTGGCCCGCGCAGCCGTGGGAACAGCCTATCCTTCCCACAGCCCGCCCTCGCTGCCGATCAATCGCCCAACCGGCGTATCTCTTCCATGAAGATGACCACCGATGGGCGCTACACGCCCAGCCCCGAACCGCCCCAGGCCCTGTTCGTGCGGGCTATGTATGACTACGATGCAGACGACCACACCAGTCTTAGTTTCCGTAGGGGCGATATTATTCAGGTGTTGAACCAGCTCGAGACCGGATGGTGGGATGGCGTGATCGACAACAGTGTTCGGGGCTGGTTCCCCAGCAACTACTGCACAGTAATAACTGACCTGGATGAGCTGGAAGAGCAAGTGTCGCAGGTTCAGGTTCATGAGAATGAAGAGGTTAGCGCAGAATCAGGCGCCGGCGAGGAGTACGAGGAGGAGCAAGATGGCGATGAGGTGGACTCAGCAGGCAATCCGCGCGACTCGCAGCCGATCCTGCCCATCGAGGGTGTAGGCGCTCCCCAGGAGCAGGAGGAGGCCGCCTTTTGGATTCCACAGGCGACGCCTGACGGCCGCTTGTTCTATTTTAACACTCTAACCGGCTATAGCACCATGGAGCTGCCGTTCGAGAACCCCGCTGCAAACGAGACCGGCCCTTATGACCGCAGCAACTTCCTTGTGCCCGACCAGACTCGACCTCCGCCGGAGATGATGGCTCGTGGGTTTGAACGTGATGAGGATGATTACGATGGCTCGGCGTCTGAAGCGGAGGGCGAGTCTTTGATGCTTACCTCGCGCGATTCCATGTCCCGGAGACGTCAGTCCTATTTGGATGGCGTTTCTCCCGCTACCTCCATGGACTCGCTGAATCCACCGTCGACGACCATGTCCATCAACGATGGGAAGAGCTCTCACCAATCCCTTCTCAACTTGCACAAGCTCTATGATTCCGCCGCGAGCAGCAACAATTCCCTCTCCGATCACATCCACAGGCCTTCGGTTTCCTCAGAAGTCCCGTCGCATTTCGTTGACGATGGGGTCTCGGTTCAGCTTACCTGGCCTTTGCTCGTCGATAATATGCGCCACGCCGTCGAGGTTTATCGGCAGACTCTGTTAAACGGCGACCGCTCGGAATATGTGAGGAAAGCGGAAGATATATCCGATCATCTGCGCATGTTGCTGGCGGCCGGTTCGGATACGACCGACAATCACTCCGGAAACCCATCCGTCATTTCTACCAACAAGGCTTTGTATCCCCACTTTCGGGATATGATGTCCAAATTCTCGAAGCTGGTGCTCTCATCCCACATTGCCGCAGCAGATTGGCCCGGACCAGATTCAATAAACAAATGTTTGCAAGAAGCAGATGGCGTGATGCAAGGAGTCTACGGCTACGTCGAAGTCGCAAGACAACAGCGTGGCGAGACCATCCGGCGCGTCGTTCCTGGATTCGTTGTAGGCAGCTTCTCAGGCGGTTGCTGGCAAAACAATGGCGTGTCTCTCAGTGACTCGGGTCCGACCTCGTTCTTAGACCACGACCCAAGTGATTCCCGAGCGGAACCATCCGTGACCCTAGATGCAGCCCTTCTGGATCACATCGATATCCTCAGGAGGTCCTTTGTTGGCAGTATCCGTCGACTGGAAGAGCGATTAACCCTGAATCAGAAGAAGATCGTCACAATCGCTGAGCACCAAGAAATTGGCAACTCCGTTTCCGCCGCTGCAATCAAGGTCGTTGAACAGTTCCGCCCCTGGATTTCAGCGGTGGAGTCCATCAACTTGGCGCCCCTCGGAACCAGCTTCCAGAATCCACAGTTGGTCGATTTCAGCTTGCAGAAGCAGCGAACTTACGATGCGATTGCCGATTTCGTCCTGAGTTGCCAAGCCGTTTCGGCACCGCTGGGCGATGAGTGGGCCGAATTGCGCGGCGATTCCCTTGATGACCGCTTGAATGCTGTGCGCGGTGTTCACCGGCAGCTTGAGAACTATGTTTCACAGATCGGATTCTCTCTTTCCCTGCTCCTCGAACAGGTACCCGAGCCTACGGCGGTTTTCCGCGCCGAGAGTCGCCTGGGCGGAGAGAACCCAGGACTCAAGGGAATCCACAGCCGCTCCGAGTCTCAAGCAGGTGTCGCCAAAGAGTCGATTGGAATCCCATCTTCCTACTCAGTTGAGGGCACGTCGGAGAAGGTGCGACGCAATATGGACAAGGCGCAGAGGTTCTTCGGGCAAGCCCCTCCGGCTGCAATCCCCCGCGAACCCCCCGTTCGAGAACCAGTCCATGAGCCGGAGGAAACGCCGTGGTTTTTGAAGACGGATCACGAAGGCGAAGTGTTTTACGATACCAAGAATGACATACCGACCTTGAAGTGCGGAACCTTGGCAGGATTGGTGGAGCAGCTGACACGCCATGATAAGCTTGATGCGTCTTTCAACAACACCTTCCTTCTCACCTACCGCTCGTTTACGTCCGCGGAGGAGCTCTTCGAGATGCTCACCCAGCGGTTCAACATTCAGCCCCCATTCGGCCTCAATCCGGATGAAATGCAAATGTGGGTTGACAGGAAACAGAAGCCGATCCGGTTCCGCGTGGTCAATATCTTGAAGAGTTGGTTCGAGAACTTTTGGATGGAGCCGAATGACGAACCCCACATGGCGCTCCTTCAGCACGTTCATGCGTTCACCAAAGATTCGATTGCTACTACAAAGACTCCTGGTTCCCCGCAACTGTTGGCGGTCATCGAGCAGCGCCTGAGGGGACAAGACAACACCGTCAAGCGTCTGGTTCCCACCCAGGCAACTGCAGCTCCGACGCCGATCATTCCGAAGAACATGAAGAAGTTGAAGTTCTTGGATATTGACCCTACGGAGTTCGCTCGGCAGCTCACCATCATCGAGTCACGTCTCTATTCGAAGATTCGGCCTACGGAGTGCTTGAACAAGACCTGGCAGAAGAAGGTCGGGCCCGACGAACCGGAACCTGCCACGAATGTGAAGGCTCTGATTCTCCATTCGAACCAGTTGACGAACTGGGTTGCGGAGATGATTCTCAACCAGTCAGACGTTAAGAAGCGCGTGGTCGTCATCAAGCACTTTGTCAACGTAGCAGACGTAAGTTCTATTCTGCCTTGTCGAACGGTAGATTGCTGACCTTCCTAGAAATGCCGCGCCCTTAACAATTACTCGACGCTGACATCCATCATTTCTGCCCTTGGAACGGCCCCCATTCACCGACTCGGACGAACATGGGCTCAGGTTAGCGGCCGCACATCCACCGTTCTGGAACAGATGCGCCGGCTCATGGCGAGCACGAAGAACTTTGGCGAATATCGAGAGACCCTGCATCTGGCCAATCCACCTTGTATCCCCTTTTTCGGTATGCGGTCTACTCGAGCCTCTAACCCCATAGGGACCCGGTCTTGAAACTAACGTGGCGGTTTAGGTGTCTACTTGACGGATTTGACGTTCATCGAAGATGGTATTCCGTCTCTCACCCCGTCGGAGCTGATTAATTTCAACAAGCGCGCCAAGACTGCCGAGGTCATTCGCGATATCCAGCAGTACCAGAACGTCCCCTACCTTCTGCAACCGGTCCCTGAATTGCAGGACTACATTCTCAGTAACCTACAGAACGCCGGCGATGTGCACGACATGTACGATCGGAGTTTGGAAGTCGAGCCGAGAGAACGGGAGGACGAAAAGATTGCGAGGTATGCCAACAACGGTAGAGACATGAGCGCCTTGACTCTCGCGAGCATGGTGGTGTCGACGCGCTGATCAAGTCGCTTGTTCTGCTTTTTTTCTTTTCCCCCGTCCCTGTCCCCTGCTCTGTTCCCGCGGTCCAGGTGTTGATCTCCCTAGGCGCGGCCATTTGTCGAGAAATATTGAGCTCTGGAAGACCTCTGAGTGATTGATCGAGACTAACCTGCTTCTTTCCCCACGTAGACTGCTGTCGGAATCGGGATTCCTGTAGTGCCAGCCTCGTCCATCGCTTCTCCGCCGGGGCTCCTTATCGCGTGCTGCCCAGCCACCCCTGTCGACTGTCCATTCACTCGACCAGACGACGACGACAGCCTATCAAATGCAGGGACGATGTTTCGATGGCGCGATCGCAATTCACTACAACGGCGCCATCCAACTTTATTTCGCGCGGCTGATCCTGCGAGCGACGAACTCACCGATCCGACGGTGCTTCCGACGGCTCCTCCCTTATCTATGACCCGGCCGATACCAAGTCGCGCCGCTTCTACGACACGACCAATCATGCTCTTCAGCTGGGTCTTACGCGGTCTTTTCTATGCTGTTTTTGACTTCGTCTGGACGATCGTCATCTCCTCGCCTGGCTACGTCTGCACGCCAAGCTTGAGCAAAGCTTTCTGTCATCTTGATTCCGAAAGGTATTTGGGGATATCGCCAGCGACTGTACCACCTTGGGCACTTTGCAGTGCTCGTGGACAATTCATTCCTTGGACTGTTGCTTCTTTTCACGAACGGGTGTCCCAAACCGGTACATTCAAGTTAAGGAAAGGCGGCGCAGAGCCCTTATCAGTGCTGTCACCCAATCGTGGCGGGAGGTTCTTGGCAGCTCCGACTACGGCCTCAACCCCGGTCCAATCTCTTCCCTGTCGTTCCTTGTCCCATCCTCTCCTTTCGCAACTGAAGACTCTCTTCCGGTCCCTCCCTTCCCGACCAATCTCACTTCGATACGACTTTGCAATTTCGTTTGTTTCCAGTCCACCTTGACGGTCCAGCGCATTTCGGCTTTCTCTGAATCTCTGCATACTGTGTTGACTATATCACCTCTGTACAATGGCTTGGTCCTTTCTCTTTCTGTACAAATTCTCCTTGCTCTCGTGGTCTCTCACCTGGTGTTGATTGTGATCTCATAAAGAGGCTCGTTTACGGTTCGGATAATGATATATCATGACGCAGGCTACTGACGGACTGACCTTGGCTTTGGGCAATTCATGATTACCCCTTTTCGTTCCTTGTACTGACCTGTTCTTCTTCGGATATATACACCCGCTATATACATACTACGAATAGTAATCAGATGTACAAGACTCACTTGGATACAGTCGTAGTTTGACACTGGATTTTATTCTCGATGGTGTGCGTCAATTGGGTCATCTCATCATTCGTAGAGCTGCTCTAGCTGTCATGGGTTCTCATAGTCGAGCGGGCTATGTCTCCGTGTTGTCCCCCTCCCCAATGCCCTGGAAGAGCTTCATCTTCACCTCCGCCGCCATCAGACCTTTCACCTCCTCCGACACGATCCGCTGGCCATCGCGTGCCACCCGCTCTACCTGTTGATCCTTGACCTGCGATAGATTGCCTCGAGAAGCATTGCTCTCGATTCCCCGCGTGGCCCGTTTAACCTTCTGACTCAAATCCACCATCTGCTTGCTCCCATAATCCCGCGTCGTAAACAGGGGACTCTGACTCAGCGTCGCCACCCAATACTTGTTCCACAGAAGCGATAAGATCTCCGAGTCCAAGGCACTCTTGAACAACGACACCTCCAGGGAATAATAATGGGAAGCATGCGCGCCGAAATCCTCCGCCTTGCTCAACGGCACAGTCTGATACTCATCGTCCTCCTGCTGACCCTTGGGCGGGGTATAATCCTTCGGGAACGTCCTAAAAGCACCGATATCCACCTTGCCTGCCGAGATGGTGCGCTCGGGATCAACCACCACAGCAACGAACGGCCCGCCGAGCTGCTGCATATCCTGGGTGGTGACATCGATTCCCGATAGCCAGCATCCGTACCCCGGGTGACTGTGATACCATCCGACGGCGTTTTCCATACGCCCCGCATCCCGACACGACTGCAGATATGACACCATGTATTCGTTGGCTTCGTCCTGGGCGTTGACTCGCGTTTCGGTTCCTTCGACGGGCAGTCGGAAGGCGTCGGTCACTACGAACGTCTCCGGGAGAATATACCCTTGCATGAGACCCATGACTTCGAGGGAGCCGCCGGAGCGTGCGTGCATGACCATCTTTAGGAGCGCGACGGCTGATATCCGGATCGATTTGAAGTAGTGCGGGTCTTTGGCCCAGGGGCGGGCGGCGGAGAGGGCCTTGTGGGTTTCTTCATCGTATTGGTAGAGTGTATCTCGTTGCGGGTCTATCAGGCTGATGGCATTTTCGAACTCTGAATTGGTGGTTAGTTTGGTACCGCGGGGGAGATGGGGCCGGTGAGTACGGACCCCAGGACTGCTGTGCAGCCTGCATGATGATGGATTGAGGTGGGTGTGATCGGGTTGAGGATGAGACTTTCCGAGAGGGTGTCACGGAGGGGCCAGCTGCGGGAGAGGCGTTATTGAATGAGATGACGTTGAGGGAGATCTGGATTGTTCAAGTACGCGGAGAGTATGGGCAGGTCGAGCTGGCTGGACCGCGGGGGGGCGGTGACAGCATGACGGCAGAACAGGGCGGTGAGGCGCTGAGTCAGCGGTTGCTGGGACGACAGGGTGACAGGCTCAACAGCAGATCGGAATTGCGGCTGCAGAATCCCAAGGAGAGGCCGAGATTGTTATTGTCTTTCTCCTCCACCGCCGTCTCCCTCGATCTCCTCCACACCCCCGTCACCCTTGCATATTTCTGCATCTGGATGACCAGTTCATAAATCTGGCGGGTCCTCCCTTGTTCTCGCAGATGCCATTCGACCTCCCGTGAGGCGCTCGCTGTCAATCGCCTTCTCGAACCCGCCTGTTTTGATTTCTCGCAGCTGTCCACTTCCAGGCGCATCGCCGGCCCCGAGCTTACATGACGCTGGCCCCCGCCCTTTAAAGGCGAATTTGTTTCCGGTCGCGCACTCAAACAAACCGACCTAAGCCAATCAGCTAGTCAACAACCAACCAACCCCCCTGGCTCGGGCGTTGGAATTTACAACACCATGGCGGTCGACACAAGCTATCTGACCACTCAGGTCAACAATATTGTTTCTCAGCTGCACGGAATATACGATGATATCGGTGTTCCGAATCATGAGCGCGACTCGCGAGAGGCAGAGGTCGGTTGTGTCGTATGTTTCTAGCGCTTCTCGCGACTAACATTGAGGCAGCTCTTCAGCGCTTTGTCGGAAACGCTAAACAACCACCTCAAGCTTGTGGATAAGTATGCGCTCGGGTGAATCGAAATAACTCCGAAACAAAGACTGATTCTTTACAGTGAGAAGAAAGATATGGAAAATGAGGCGCAGCGTCTCATCACGGCCATCCAGCATATGGAGAAGTCTCTGGTGGATGAAAAGGCAAACGGACAGTACAAGCTTGATCACAATGCTTTGCGCATCAGCTATCCCCTGAATCGCTGCCTCGGCTTCCTTCGAGAGGAGCACGGCGCATTGAGCAAATTACACAAGGAGCGCTTTGAGCAAGTCAGGAGTAAGTCATTTCCAGCGCCAGAAGAAACGCCATCACTGACATGTGGCAGAACTTGTTGAGGCACTTGAATCATATTCGTCGCATCTTGAACCAACTTTTGTCGCCATTGAACTTCCGCCAACAGCGCCGGGTTCGACCATCTCACCCAGCTTTGACCTCTCGCCATCCTACGTTACTGCGCTCGACAGCGAATTCACTCGCGTCTACGAAGAGTACCACCGACGCTTGGAGTTTGTTCAGACCACCTGCGAGGAGATCATCAAGCTGTGGGCTGAGCTCGGAACACCCCAGGTCCAGACCGATTCCAACATTGTCAAGTTCTACCGCGAATCCCCAGAGCAGTTGGGTCTACACGAATCCGATTTAGCCAACTTGATGGCAAAGCGCGAAAAGCTGCTGGAAGAGAAGAGGGGTCGTGAGCGCAAACTGAAGGATCTTAAGAATGCCGTTGAAGCGCTGTGGGAACGCTTTGGAGTCGAAGACTGTGACAGAAAGGCGTTCCTGGCCGCAAACCGTGGCTGTGGACTCCGGACGATCAATGAGTTTGAGGAGGAATTGGAACGCCTTAATGAGCTAAAGAGACAGAACCTGCATCTGTTCGTGGAAGATGCCCGCTGCCGGCTGCAGGAGCTCTGGGATGGCCTTTATTTCTCGGAAGAAGAGATGCTCGACTTCACCCCTGCTTTCTCTGATGTATGCAGCGACGCCCTGCTAGAGGCACACGAAGCGGAGATTGTGCGACTAGAGGCCTTGAAGGAACAGCGCGCATCAACGTTGCAGCTGATCGAGAAGCACAAGAGTCTTCTAGCAGAACGCGAAGCTCTGGCGGTTTCGAGTCAAGATGCGTCCCGTCTCATGGCCCGTGGAGTCAAAGGCGAGAGACGTGACCCCGGGAAGCTTCTGAGGGAAGAGAAGATGAGGAAGAGGATCTCTAAGGAGTTGCCCAAGGTGGAAAGTGACTTGCGCAAAGAGTTGGAGAGATGGGAGGATGAGTATGGCCGGCCATTCCTCGTCCATGGAGAACGGTATCTCGACGAACTTACCCCAGTTGTTGCAAAGCCTCTTCCTCCACGGTCTAAGACTCCCGGGCCTACTCCTACCGCAAAGCGTCCGGTACAAGCGCAGCCACCTCGCCCTGCTAGCGTCATGAGTTCTCGTCCCGGCAGTGTCATGCGAGGGCCGCCTCCGCCTCGCCCGACCTCGAAGACGCCCACAGCGCATCCCACCACAAAATACAACACTATCGGGGCCACTACTAGGGCCGGGGCCAAGTCACCCTCGAAGATCCCGGCTCGTGTTCCTCTGAGCAATATGCCACACGGAAGCAACTCCCCGCGCCGGGGAGCCCCAGGCACCTATTCGTCCAGCACAGTCAACGGTAAGATGCCGGCACCTCGTGCACCACCGCCGAGAATGCGGGCACTGACCGGTGGTGAATCGAGGGAGGATCGCGCAGCCTATCTCTTTGAGCCTCCACGATCTGCCAGCGCCTTGTCCAATGCATTCGTTCGACCCGTCAGCCCAGAGGACGTGTATGATGATCGCAACCAGCGTTCCTTTGTTAGCTCTTCCGCGTTCTCTCAACGATCAACCGGATTCTCTCAATCTTCACAATCTTCAGCGTCTTCACTATCCTTGAACTCCTCGATGCAAGGATTCCCAAAGCCAAACCCCTATTTGCAGCGCGCGCCCCCTCCGCCAGCGCCGAGACAAGTGTCGAACTCCTCCACGATCCACACCGCAGTTTCAGGGTCAGAAAACTGGGAGACTTTCGATGACGGATCGGAGTCCGAAGTGGACGCCAGCGACGTTTATTACGCCAAGCTTCGTGCTGCTCACGGGAAACGACTGGCTCCCCCCGAGGAAAGCCAGAATCGCTCCCTTGCAGACAAAAAGCCCAAAGGCATCCGGAGCGTAAGCCCGGACGAGCCAGCCGCTCACCCGATGGGGCACATTGTTCGCGCCGGCGGCAGTGATGTCAACTGGGACGACGAGCTGGAGCCATATTGAGGTCTTGACTCATAGCCCTTTGTTGACCTAATGATCCTACTTGCTTGAGACTTTCAGGTGTCTCCTGAAGAACGTGACTACGAGACGACTCGACGTTGACGATTTCACGTTGACGATTTCACGATCCTGAAGCCCTTCCTTTCTGTCACCGTGACTTCACCCATGCCACTAATAGTTGAGCTCTTCGCGGCACCCACACTCGAGCGATTGTGCTCAGCTAACCATCTTAATTTCTTTGTTAAAATTCGGGATTATACCACACGCGTTATGTTCTGGCTCTTTTTGACGTCGAATCTTGGATTCTCACAGCACATTTACTCATATCAGTCCCTGCCACTCACTGGGTGATGCCAGGGCTCAACAACAGTCAACGACATGAACTCGCTACTTGTTGTCAAGAGAAACGAACTGCGGAGAAACCAGGCTCCTTCTTGTATTATGCTTTTGCTCTCTATGTTGAATAATTTCTTCTACCCGGACTGGGATAGATGGGGTGGTTGGTGTTGAGAATCAATCTTGTTTCTCATTCTTCTTCATCCTCTTTTTTGATAATTCCCTCCATCACACGCTTCTGAATATCCTCTTCTCTCTTGGTGTGGCTCTCTGCTTTTTTTTTTCTTCTTGCTTTTATTATGGACCCATGTACAAGTCTACAAGTCCCTGGCATGTTCTTTCATCTGTCATCTTTTATCTGTGTTGTGATATCAGCGCATTGCCGTTCATCTTACTTTAGCCAACTCGCTTTATTTATTATATCCTAGAAATGGATTTAGTGTTTAACCTTTTCGTCAAGGGATGTTTGTTTCTTCGTAGAGTAGGTGTTTATTTAGTATGAAAGTGGAGGGTGGTACTAGGATTTGAGTGATTCTGTTATTCTACATGTATTGTACATTTAAACACACTTACACACCACCATCTATCTAGCCATATACCTAGCTAGCTAGATATCCAACTAGATCGATAATAACTAGATTATCATACACCTCACTGTATAGCATAGCAGAGCAGAGCAGAGCAGAGCAGAGCATATACAACCGACGAACACCTAATCTCCATCTAATAAGTCTAAAATGGAAACTAAGAGGACGGCGCAAGCGATCCCATCCACGACCGATCCGTTCCCAACGACTCAGGCCCTTGTTTTGCTACCCTCGTCGGCGCGGGTACCAAATCCATGGTCAATTTCTTCGCTTCCTGGAGCCGACGCATGGTCTCATCGTGGCCTAGGATATGCATTGTCTCGGGGATTCCCGGGCCCGGGGCACCCGCGGACAAGGCCCAGCGGAGGTAGTGGTAGAGTTCCTTTTTGAAGGCCTTGTCGGCGGTTTTGCGCGCCTTTTCGGCCTCCTCCGGGGTGGTTGGTTCCTCCGGGGTGGGAGTGGTGGTGCCGTCGTAGGCGGTTATGTTTGCGCGGTGGGTTTCGAGGGTCCAGTGCGCGGTGGGGACGAGGGTGAGGGCTGCACTTGCGGTGTGGAGGGCTGTCATTGGGATGGTGTTGGTGGGGGAAGCTGGGGTGTAAGGGGGTCGGGTTAGGGTTGTGGTGAAGAAGGTGGAGTTGCGGGTGACGAAGTCGGATGCGTTGGTGTAGGATTTGGCGTCCGCGCGGAGGAGTGGGGGGATGTAGTCGGTTAGGGGGCGGGATTGGAGGATGGGTGCGCTGGGGAGGTTAGTTTGGATGAATGGTGTTGGGGTAGGAGATGGAGACGTACAGTTGCTCGGCTGGGCAGGTGTCCTCGACCACTTGGGAGACTTTGGTTACCATCTCGGAGAACTCGGGGCCCTCGGTGGCGGCGAAGCGTTGGGCGTGCGCCTTTTGGAGGAACCAGAGCTTCTCAAAGGCGACGACCGTGTTTCCGCGCGTGATTTTGAGGTTGAACTGGGTTGCGGTTAGTGAGTGGATGTGTGAGGGATGGCCAGGAAGCATACGAGTTGCTCCAGCTCTTCAAGATTGAAGATGTCCGACTTCTTGGTGTGTGACCAGCCCAGAAGGGCGGCAAAGTTCACGAGGGTTGCGGCAAAGACACCCTGGGTGTCTTTGAAGAAGGTGAGATCGATATCCGCATTGCGCTTGCTGAGCTTCTGTCCCGACTGGTCCACGAGGAGAGGCACATGGCCGAACTGGGGTGGCGTCCACTTGAAGGCGTTGTAGAGAGCGACGTGCAGCGGGGTCGAGGGCATCCATTCCTAGGGGAGGTGTAAGCTTGCCAGTGTATTCCGGTGTTTCCTCGGATAGCTTACAGTTCCCCGGATGACATGGGTGATCTTCATGCAATGATCATCCACCACGTTGGCCAGATGGTAGGTCGGGTGTCCATCGGACTTGATCAGGATGGGGTCATCGTACACCCGCTCGATAAGATCCAGCTTGTTTGGCGAGCGGTTTTGGCCCGTCTTGCCGTACACCAGGTCATTGAACATCGGGTATCCCTCCACCTTCAACCGGACAACGTGCGCTTCGCCCTTGGCCGCTCTCTCCTCAGACTCTTCCGCAGAGACCTCGCCGCATTTTCTATCATAACCGGCCGGCAGTCCAGCTTGGCTGCGATGTCTCGCGAAAGCGTCCAATCGGTCAGAGGAACAGAAGCAGCGGTAGGCGTGGCCGTTCTTGATCAGCTCCTGCGCGTGTGTGCGGTAGATGGCGGTGCGTTCGGACTAAGAGAAGTTTCTCAGTAATTGATTATCATAGCAAAGTACTCACTCCGTCGAATGATCATACCTGTCTGTAAGGACCATACGGACCTCCAACAATCGGGCCTGTAATCAACCACTTCCGTTAGCAAATGCGAATGACCCTTCCATGCGGATTACAGACCTTCGTCCCAGTGCAACCCAGCCCACCGCAGATCATCATAGAGCCTCTGTTCAGCATCCGTGATCGTTCGTTTCTGCAGACATCACCCATTAGCCCTAGTTCCTTCGCAAACTAAGACCAGCTGGACACCGAACCTGATCCGTATCTTCAATGCGCAGCAGGAACTGCCCCCCCGTACGCTTCGCCAAAAGGTAATTAAACAAGGCCGTCCGCAAGGACCCTAGGTGAAGGTATCCGGTCGGAGAAGGCGCGAATCGAGTTCTTGCAGGCGAATTGGGGAGATTGGTCTTCTTATTGCCAGCGCGGAGATTCGAAGCCGGCGCAACGGAGGAATAGCGGGCTCGACATTGGGTGCAGATCCACGGGCGACGGGCCCAGACGGAGGGCATGGGACGCCTCATTGTTGCAGGTGACGGCTGGATCCGAGCTAACAATGCCAAAGAGCGTCCGAGGAGTGACGGGGGAAGCTGAGATGAAGCTGGGGAAAACAAGACGGCGGAGACCGCGATAAATCCGACAGAAAAGGCGGCCGGCCAATCGCGGGGCCGGTGATTGGCTGGATCTGGCGGCAATAAATTGTGAGGATTATCGGGCTGCTTCTATCGCGATTGCTCATCTCATCCGCTCGCATCCTCGCCAGGCACCCTGCTTTTAGACGTGTGACTGGTCTTTTTTTGTTACTTGTTTTTATCTTCATTTGATACCCAGTTACTTCAGTTTCTGTCTTGAGCTTACCGTTGGGGATTTTTCACCCGTACTCTCTATCAGTATGTGTTCCGCTATCACAAAAAAAAGTTATTTTTCGGGATGCTAACGCCTGGGATCTAGTGTCGACGAACGCTGATGTCGACCTCTACGGTAAATATTTTCAGATCTGCGAAAGATGTGAAATGCGTACACGAACAGCTAATCAAAATGTGATGGAATACAGAGGTCCTGGGCGTCTCCAACAGCGCTGGCAAGGATGACATCCGGAAGGCTTATCGCAAGGTATGTGCGATTCTTGAAAAGAGCATGCTCCCGGTCAGATTTTGACTTCTTTCCTTCAACACCAGGCCGCCTTAGCAAACCACCCCGACAAGGTCCCCGAAGCCGAAAGAGAAGAGGCGGAGGTCAGATTCAAAGCCGTGCAGGAAGCCTACGATATCCTCTACGATGAAGAGAAGCGCGAGATCTACGATACCCACGGAATGGGGGCTTTCAACGGCTCCGGCGATCCTGGCATGGGTGCGGGCCCCGACTTAGACGATATCCTTGCGCAGATGTTTGGTGGAATGGGTGGAATGGGCGGCATGGGTGGTATGCCTGGCATGGGAGGGATGCCCGGCGGCCCGCATGCGCGTAAGCCGCGCAAGAGCCCGAATGAGGAGCAGAAGTACGAGGTTCGCCTCGAGGATCTCTACAAGGGCAAGACGGTCAAGTTTGCGAGCACGAAGAACGTGATTTGCTCTCTGTGCCAGGGCAAAGGAGGCAAGGAGAGGGCGACGGCGAGAAAATGCTCTACTTGCGATGGTGAAGGTAAGATCTTGGGACTTGCCGCAGCCGAGCCAGACTAATATGTGTGCTCTGCAGGTTACAAGCAGATTTTGAGGCCGATGGGACAGTTCTTGTCTCCGACTATGGTGCCCTGCTCCACGTGCAAGGGAGCGGGCGACTACTTCGTCGAGAAGGATAAGTGCAAGAAATGCAAGGGAAGTAAGACCACCGAGGCCAAGAAGATGTTGGAAATCTACATCCCCCGCGGGGCGAGGTGAGTCTGACTATATCCGGTATCAACTTGGGTACAATAGCTGACCCATGATCAGGGAAGGAGACAAGATCATCCTTGAGGGCGAAGCCGATCAAGTCCCAGGCCAGGAACCCGGAGACATCGTTTTCCACATAGTGGAAGAGGAGCATTCGACTTTCAGGAGGGCTGGTGCGGACCTGACGGCTACGATTGATGTTACGCTGGCCGAGGCTCTGACTGGTTTCTCTCGAGTGGTGGTCAAGCACCTCGACGGTCGGGGAATCGAAATCCAGCACCCCAAGACCCCCGGCGAGGTTTTGTCTCCGGGTCAGGTCCTGAAGGTCCCTGGGGAAGGAATGCCAATCAAGCGCGGCGATGCCCGTGGTGACCTGTACCTGGTCGTCAACATCAAGTTCCCGGACGGAAACTGGAAGCCCAGTGCCGCCGTTCTGGAGCAACTCAAGGAGATTCTGCCCAAGCCGGATGCCCCCATCCAGGCCGACACGTTCGATGAGGTGGAATTCGACCCCAAGGGCAACTTGGATGACTTTGGAGCCCATGACCCTGAAGGGGGATCTGCATGGGAGGATGATGACGATGAGGGCGAGACCACTGCGCAGTGTGCGACTCAATAGTCCCTTCGCTTTCTTATCCTTTCTCTGTACCTGTTGCCTCTTCTCTTTTCGAAGACTTTATACCTTTTTGCTAGTTCACCTCATGATGATAGATTCGTTGGCTGCTTCTGGACCAGCTCCTCTCTCGCATCGTGGGCGTTTCGGGTCAAGTGTTATGAATTGATCGATGAGAATATAGTTTTTTATGGGAATGATGATCGTCGAGTTCAAGCTAGTGTGTTCTTCGTCTTCGTGTTTCTTGACCTGGGCAATCTTATGAGTCATGTAGAACCGAGTCCCGTGGGGAAGAAAGAATGTGGGATGGGGGATGATTTGGTAATGTCGCACGGAGTAATGGCCCTCCGGCCGATCGTCCCGATGGATTCCCGATCCATCATGGCCGTGCATCGGAATGCCACATGCGATCATCTGCATGGCACCGCAGAAGCTGAGACCTCGCGGAAATGACGGGATGCCAAATTTTGGTTCCGGTGGGACAGAAGGGTGAATGAGATGCAAGTTGGAAGTTGGAAGTTGGAACCCCATGCCCTTCTCCAGGCCCCGGTGGTGCCCCCATGGATATAGCGTGGGGTACACCTCCAATTGCTCCATCTCCCTGACCTGAGCCAACCAACCCGAGCCGAGAGCCACGCGATCCAAGGCTGAATCCCGAACATTGGTATTTTCCACCCACGCCTCCAGTGCCTCTTCGCTGCTATTTAATTGTCGGCGCTCCCACCGTGGCTGGAGCGAATCCGATTCTCTTTTTTATTTGCTTCTTGCCCACCCCTTTTTAGGTCCCTTTCGGCCGCGGCTAATCCGACTCGGAGACTCTCCGCCGATTGAGTCGGCATCGGCGCACCGCATTTCCAATCCCGGGGTAAACACCACCGTCTCAAGGGCCTTATAACGGTGACCCATATCTTTCGACTCCCGTTTCTCTCGCCTTACCGATCTATCTGTCCATCCAAATAACCCGTGGTAGTGTTCCAGCGCATGCGTCCCCTGGATAGAGATATTACCTATACATCATGCCGTGCCAGTCGCAAGCTTCGTGCGAGGGCTGCTCCTGCAGCCCGAATGGCAGCCAGGGGGTGGTCAATATCGAGGAATGTGAAACAGAGCTGCTCGCTCTCCGCAAGAGAGCCGTGGAGCTTGAAAAAGCGTTGGCGTCGATGAAGAAATCTTCGTCAGGTAACACGAAACCCGCACGTAAGCTGCGGTCCACGAAATGGTTCCAGTGTGAAGGCGATCCGGGCATGATGGCCTTATACATTGAACGTTACTTGAACTATGGCGTGACCAGGGAGGAGCTAATGTCCGGCAAACCTATCATCGGGATAGCTCAGTCCGGATCCGATCTCGCTCCGTGCAATCGTCATCACTTGGAGCTTGCCAAAAGGGTCCGAGAAGGTATCAGATCTGCTGGGGGAATCGCCTTCGAGTTCCCGACACACCCCATTCAGGAGACTAGTCGGCGGCCCACTGCCTGCATCGATCGGAACTTGTCCTATCTCAGCCTCGTGGAGATCCTTCATGGGTATTTCTTGGATGGCGTGGTCCTTCTTACCGGGTGCGACAAGACAACCCCGGCATGCCTGATGGCTGCTGCCACTGTCGTACGTTCAATGACTGCACCTGGCTCTTCTACCACTGCTCGACTGACACCAGATTTCAGAACATCCCTGCTATATGTCTCAATGTTGGTCCGATGCTCAATGGCTATGTGAAGGGTGAGTTGGCTGGCTCGGGAATGGTGGTATGGAAAGGTAGAGAGATGCACGCTGCAGGAGAGATCAATACGGAGGAATTCGTCGACTACATTTCCAGCGGGTATGTCAACAACTTCAAAGAGCTCGCCTGGTTTGACTAACGTTCTGCGATAGTGCACCGTCAGTAGGACATTGCAACACGATGGGTACGGCGTCCACCATGAATGCACTTGCAGAAGCCCTTGGAATGGCGCTACCTGGGTCAGCTGCCATTCCTGCCCCGTACCGTGAACGAGGTCAATGCGCATATGAAACCGGGTTGCGGATTGTCGAGATGGTGCATTCCGATCGCAAGCCAAGTGACATCATGACCAGGGAAGCATTTGAGAATGTCATTGTTGTCAATACGGCGATCGGTGGCAGTACCAACGCCCCCATCCATATAAACGCGATCGCAAAGCATATTGGTGTGGACCTTTCCCTGGATGATTGGGACCGCCTCGGGTTCCACATTCCTCTCTTACTGAACATGCAACCTGCGGGGGAGCTGCTAGGCGAAGAGTATTACCGAGCAGGAGGGTTGCCGGCTATCATGGCGGAGTTGCTGGACGCGGGTAAGTTGAACGCAGACGCTGTGACGTGCAACGGCCACACTGTAGCAGAAAACGTCCGTGGGGGGCATACTTGGGATCGCCGGATGATCAGAGCTTATGATGAGCCGATCCTCAAAGATGCTGGCTTCCTTCACCTGCAAGGTAGTCTGTTCGAATCCGCCATCATGAAAACATGCGTCATTTCCGAGCAGTTTAGGCAGAAATTCCTCGAGAATCCTGCCGATCCCAATGCATTTGAAGGGACTGTGGTGGTCTTTGATGGACCGGAGGATTACCATCACCGGTTAGAAGACCCCTCCACCCCAATTGATGACCGAAGTATTCTGGTGATGCGCGGGGCTGGTCCACTGGGATATCCAGGCGCAGCGGAGGTGGTCAATATGCATCCCCCGGGAAGACTCCTGCGAGAGGGGGTCAAGTCGCTCCCATGCATCGGCGACGGACGGCAGTCGGGAACTTCAGGATCGCCATCCATCCTGAACGCCAGTCCTGAAGCAGCCGCGGGTGGCAACCTGGCTCTTCTTCGGGATGGAGACCGGCTCCGGGTGGACCTCAATCAGCGACGTGTCGATATCCTGGTCCCCGCGGACGAATTAAAGGCGCGAAGGGACGAGCTAGAAGCAAGCGGGGGTTACGAGATGCCGGAAAGCCAAACCCCATGGCAGGAGTTGTTCCGGAAGGAGACCACGCAGTTGAACGAAGGAATGGTCCTCCGGGAGGCAGTCAAATACCAACGGCTGGCGCAGCGATACCCGGAGCCTAGGCATAATCACTGAAGGATGGAATTTAGGGTAACACTGGGGCATCCAATATCAGTTCTTTGAACCACCAACTGCTTGCATCAGATGGCGTGTGTGCACAACTCGTAGGCTTATTGCTTGATGATCTCATTATTTGGAAATGGGTCAGTGAGATTAGCACCTCGGTTTCGGACGATAGACCACCGGTCCAACACTAGGTCGGTATGGCGTTATGGGCTAAACAATTAGTAGAAGCCTATCGTGGGCAGTATGGAGTAGGTATGCACGAGATAGCATCTCCAAGAGTATGCTAGTGGGGGGAAACGGCTGTCTGGAGTAAGGACTATGGAGTAGTATGGAGTAAGCTCTGAAGGAATGTGAAGGCCAAGAACCAAGCGCTCCGGGCATCCGTCAATCACGGGATTGCCTGCCCCTCCTTGGACCTCTCCGTCTTCTTTTCGTGCATGGGAAAGAGCGGAAGACCATCGATCTGTGCGACCTCCGTTCGCGAGCCTCTGTTGACTCACCCTCTTTCCAACCACCCACCCACCCACACACACCCCCTCCCAATCTAAAACTGTCGGTCGTGACACCGCCATAACACGGTTGATAGCACAGGGGCCTGAGCAAAGCTAGACGCCCTGATCCTGGTCCAGTGGTTAACTGCAGAACAAGGAGCCATGGAATGGCTGTCGGCCTGCATGAACAACACGGCAAGGCCGTGATAAACCTGGCCTCTGTGATTCGAGTCCAAGAATGCGCCTTGTCTGTGCCAAGCTGGCTAATGTGGTGACTATTTCTTCCTGCAACATTTGGGTGCGCATCTGCTGAAAGTCTGATAGGAGAATCGGACTAGTGATATCATGATCTGACGACCACGGCCAGCTAGTTTAGCGATGCATGAGAGCCACATGGTGTGCAACACCAACAACAACACAACAGCAGCCCCGAAGAAAGGGATAGAAACTCAAATCCAACTGGGAGAGGATCGAGACCCTAGTCCAAGAATGAGAGCCAAGATCGGGCTGCTTTGTGATGGTGGTCTCGAACCCCAGCGATGGAGGGCTCCCTACAAGGTTTCTCGGGTGACATGATTAGGGGGCTGGTGGTGGATGAAGGCCACCAAGCAAGGCATTGAGTCACCATCGGAAGGAGTGGCGCGCCATCAGCACAGCCACCGGAGCCCGTGGTAATTTAGGAAACCGGATCGACAGGATGATGTGATGGGGAGAGCTGACCACCTATCTACTATGTACTAGGTAGGACGATACATCATCCCACCCCAGCTCTGGTGGATCGGGATATCAAAACCCACGACGGGGGGACGGCGACAGGCAGCAGGGAGAAAGCTAAAATATCGCCCGAGGGTGGATCCCGTGGGGCTCGGGTTTCCCGCGTCAAGGTTTCCTGTTGCAGGGCAAGATTAGCATTGGAACGGCGATGCTCGAACCAGAAGGCCCCGGACAGGCCCAGTTGCCCACGCTACGGTTTGGGATGACGGGCGCCTTCTGAAGGGGGTCTAGCCCGTGACATCAAAGAAAAATTTTCCATTTTCCACTTTTCCACCCACCCACTTTTCCATCGTGTCCCTTTTGGGGTCGACGGTCTGACCTCAGACCGCCTGATGAATTCCGGCCTTTAGGCGGGCTCTTTTTAACCCAATCCTGTGGCCGCCATTTTCGCTTTTTCTCTTCGCAGATAACTGTGACTGGCATACCCCGTCCTCCTCCCGTCCACTCAGAAGCCAGCGTGCCACCATGCGGTTCTAGCAAGCCATCTGAAAAGCAAGAGCTGTCTACGCCGTTCCGTCGGTCTCGCTGCACCCTGGTGATTTAGGCGTCTTCCGGCCCCTCTCTCCAGCTTCCTTGTCTCCTTGACCTGTCGATCAGTCCCAATTCCAATCATTAAAGCCCACCTCAATCCTGATTTTTCTTCCTTCCGGCTTCGCGAAGAAAAACAAAACCACCTTGTCCTCCTCCTGGGCCCAGGGCCTAGACTTGTCGCCAGGCACGTCTACATATACACTGGCACACACCGCATCGTTACAGCGTGTCGTGCATCTCGTTCTTGCCTTCCCCCTGACCACCGCGCAGCATTATCCGAGGCAGTCTCGACGAATCCTACTCCTCTTTTGAGGCACTTGGGGGCACAATCGGCGATTATCGATTGTTGCCTGACATCCTTCTCTCCTTCCTCTTTTACTCTCAGGTTCCATTGCTTGTTTGTTCAAAATGCACATCGACTTATAACCAGCCGTTGCTACTCGCAACTTCTCTTTTTCTTGATATCTTTTCCATCAGCAAGCGAGCGTCCTTGATCTTCTTTCTTCCCCTCAGAAGTTTCCAAACCCTCTTACACGACATTGTGTCGTCCTAAAAGTCTTTCATCACTCTTCGTTACCATGGCTCCCAACCTCTTTCTCTGTCTGCGAAAGGTGTTCTGCCCCACCTACTGGTTCCAGCGTGGGGAGCGCATCCAAGGATCTATCCACAAAGAGGAACACTGGGATAGTCCAGTTCCTGGCATCTACAAGTACATCCCGGGTCGAGGATGGCATCTCATCTACAAGGACGGCAGTGACGCCGACGAAAAGGCGCCTGTTCCGCTTGTCTATTGCCGGATCCTCCACCGGTACATCTTTGAAAACGAAATGGAGGATCGGTGTCGCTGGCACTCGGTGGAAACCACCGAGGGGGCCAAGCCAGAAAAGTTCATGTTCTTTCTCCTTGACGACGGATTCACCTGGGTTGCTGGATGGGATGCTAAGGGCAAATTCATTGCCGGTCCCTACCAGAAATGGCACTATGATGCGGAAGCGAGGACCATGCGCCGGGTCTTGTTCCCCGAGAGCTCGAATGTCTCCCGGGCCAGCGTTGTCCCGAACAAATCGACTTGATCCTGGCATGAACCGGAAAACTTCTTTTTGCTGTCGACATACGCACGTCCGACTTTACGATGCTATTCTGTAGCTGGCCTCTACAGAATATGCGTTGGCTGTCCACGAGCGAAAACGACGGCTACTGTGCGATTGCTATGTGGGCTAGCGTTCAAGCGTGGTGTCCTTGTGGCTCTGCTTCATTTCTTTTCCTTTTCTTTTTTATCTTCTTCACTTTCATGATGATATTCGCATATGAGCCTGCAATGCTGGGATGAATCTGCTTTTCTGCAGTGACCTTATTTACACAGTGACGATGGCGTTTGGGTCAAGGTCATAGAAAACCGGATAGACTTTGCGATAAAGCGATTTTATCAGGTTTTAGCGATACTTGTTTTTCTTCTTGTCCGTTATACTTCATCTGTATTTATTTATCTTTCGGGGGGGGGGTGGCTTTTTTCGGCGAACAGTACCATGGAATGGAAGGATTGTCTATTTTTACCCTAGTATGGACGTCAATATTTGTCATGGATCATTCGAAGCTCAAATTTGAGATACGGTACTCGGTAGACATTGTGGGAAAGTTTAGTGCATGCAAGTCCGGATCAAGCAATGATGGAAGGGATCGACATGACAGCTGCATGAGACATATCATATCGGCAGGCATCTGTTTGATACTGCAACTCGTCTTACTTATGACACTGCATTCGGAGTTTCTAGGCTCATGAGTTACATACTATAGCTGTGAGTGGTCCTTGGCCACAAATAACATTGATCAACTATCTCCGGAGTAGTATCTTCACCATGTCTGCCACCACCCATGCACATCCTCAAAAATAACCCAACACCAAATGCCACCAGGACACCTAGTGATATCATCCATGGTAAAAATAAAAAAGAAAAGGGAGAAAAAGATCTACTTATCTATCCCCCGTTCACCAGGAACAGGCTTCGTCAATAAATAATAGCATACCAGGAACCAATAGTGGTTAGGTAGCTAGCTAGCTGTAGGCGCCGACAAACCTACAACTTCGCCCTCTCCCCATCCTTACCACCACCACCAACCACCAACTTCTCCAAACTCCTCCTCAACCCATCCTCCATCCCCTCCTTCGTCGGTCTCATCGTCTCCCGCGCCACAAACACATGCGTGTATCCGCCTACCACTTTCACTTCTTCCTCTCCTTGCTTAAATACCCCCACTTCGTAGGTCACGCTTGATGATCCCAGCTTGGTGACGCGGAGTCCCAGGTCTAGGATATCCGGGAAGGAAACTGAGGCGAAGTAGTCGCAGTATGAGGAGACCATTATTCCGACTTGGGAGGGTTTGTTTGGGTATGGGGAGGTGGATGGGGAGGTGGAGGTGGGTTCTTTGTTGTTGATGCTGAAGGGATCCATTCCGCAGTGGGTGATTAGGTAGGTGTTTATGATGCTGTCGAAGAGCATGGCGTAGACGGTGTTGTTGAGGTGGGCGTACATGTCGTTGTCGAACCTGGGGTTGAGGGGTTAGTATTTGGGGATGGGATGGGTGTGGAGAAGGTAGGGGAAGGTAGAGAGGGACGGACCATCTTGTTCGGTGGACTTGGTGGAAGATGTAGTCGCTTCGGGTGCGGCGCTTTTTGAGGGCGATTTCGGTGGGAGCCATGGTGAGTACAGGGGTAATGAGGGGAGATTTGGTGATGGTTGGGGATATGGAGGTGGTATGGGGTTGCAATTGAGGGGATTGGAATGAGTATCACGATAGGCAGGGAGGAGATTCCTCGGATAGGGAATTGCCGAGGTTCGATTGCTGGCGGTATGTTGCCTCTTTGGGTAACGATCGGCAGTAGACACCTTGGGGATAAGGTGTCGAAGAATCCCGTCCCTCATCTGCGTTGCTGTTTTGGGGTTAGTGGCATGTCTATCAACACGGCAAATGATTTCACTTTCTTTTGAGTTGTTGCACACATCTCTTAAACTTTTCTTGGGTCGCATATTGGATATGATTTTCCTGCTTTTGAGGATACAAAGCTTCTGGTAGATCTGATGGAGTCAGTGTACAAGTATGTATCACAGAGAAACAGGGAAGAGCTTCGGTTCGTGTCCAGCCCGCTGCAGCACTCGAGCAGTGGAGTTGGCAACTACACTTTCATCCTTTGTCTTTGAGAGTGCGTGTAACATTCCAGAAGTACTGCTTTATTTGATGGCTGTTTCTCGGTAAGCGATGCCTGTACTTCAGATCCAATCGTCGGTCAACCTGGCTGACGTGTGCAGCAGAGATGCTTGGAAGCTGAGTCACGGTACTCGATTACTCAGGTCGATGCTATACTGTAACATTAAATGATCACGGTTGCTCTTGCCTATTATGAATACTCGAATTGGCTGGGCCAGAAGGTCTGGTCAAGAACTTAAGTTCCAGTTCAAACTGAGACATGAACCGGTGCAGCCGCCCTGTCAAAGTATAGTCTTCGTTTGGCAGTCATGTCATACGAGCCTTGGCTTCGTTAGGCACCATAGTTTACTCCGATGCACCTATCGCGTGTTCTCCCAGTTCATATTGCGATAAGCAGGGCGCAATGCAGTTGTACTACAAAGGTACCATATGATGAATGCAGGAGCCTGACGTTTTGGGTCACACCAAAACCTGCGGCTTATATATGGCCTGGTTGCTGTGGAACCAGGCCGTCTTGACTTTCCATCAGTTGGGTGTTGCCAGAGTGATATGGGAGCCGCGGCCACTTGGAAAGTCTGGATTGTACGTATCTTCTTTGCTGTCCTCCTGACAGACAGGTTCGCCAATGCTTTTGCATTCCGTCGGGAGAATATTACCATTACAGTAGGGTAGGGCCGCAGCTTTCCAACGGTGCGCAAATAATTCTGCCAAATAACACAGGCTTTGTGCAGGCCACCCAGAGATGGTCTCTTTTTGACCCTCCTAATTTCACGGCCGTCATCGAGATGGGAACAGAGGAAGATGTTGCCACGACACTACGTCCAAACATATTGAGCCCTAATTCTAATATTATTGTATGCCTAATAGCAATATAGGTTAAATTCGCTAATAGGAATAATATCTCCTTTCTGGCAGTGACCGGCACCCACGGTACCATAACCAGGCTTGGGAAATTCAATGGCATCGAGATCATGATGCGCAAGCTCAACTCTACTGTCATCTCGAAGCATCCGGCTCTAGGAGGATGCCATGGTATCCTGCAGGGGAAATATGGCATTGTCTCTGACCAGTTCGTCTCAATGCGCATGGTGACTGCTGACAGAGCCATCTGCGAGGTGTCTTCTTCGGGCCCGAACTCTGACCTGTGGTGGGCCATGCAAGGTGCCGGGCATAATTTTGGAATCGTGACGTCTATAAATTCCAAGGTCTATGATATGCCTGATGGTGGCTCGTGGTCCTATGAGACTTATGTTTTCAGTCATGACAAAGTCGGAACCGTCTTTGAGATCATCATGGCTTGCTCAGCACCAACCTCCTGGCATGTTCAATTGGGATGTTATCATGTCATCTATCGCAAGTCAAGTGTAGACACCAAGAATGCAAGCATCACCACCTCATCTGGATTGAGTTTGCTCTGCTGCTAGCCAACTTTTGCAGCTGATTCTGCAGGTCAACCTCCTCCAAGAGTGTCTCTACCATGTTCCCGAAATTTACTGAACCGTTTCGAAAGCTCAGTCCTATATCTATCAGGTCCGGCTCAGGAACTTACAAGGATATGTCCAGATGAACTGGCGTGAACTTCCATTCTATAGCTTGCAATGTCGCAGGTACCTCCCAAATCCGCTTCCCAATTGGGCGCGTCTCTTACAATGCCAACGCGCAGCGCGCTCTTATGGATACTTTCGCCCAAATTATTGGGCCCGACTCACCGTTCAATGTGTCCCAGGCTTTGTTCGAGGGGTATCCAATGTATGGCGTCAATGCTGTCCCAGACAATGCTACCGCGTTTCCGCATCGGAGAGACAATCAACTCGTCACTGTTGCTATGGTAAACATACCAAACCCGGAGCTGGATGCCCAAGCCGTTCAGATTGGCAAAAGATTGAGACAAGTGCTTCTGAAAGGCACCCGAACTGCATGCATACGTGAACTATGCGTCTGGGACGAAGTCCCTTCAGAACCTGTATGGCTTTGAGCCATGGAGACTGAAAAGGCCGAAGGAGTTGAAGACGAAATATGACCCGCAGGGCAGGCTCGGTTACTACACGCCGATTCTGTGTGAATCCTGCTAGTGACGCTTATCTTGTGTGTTCCCTATTTTCCTTTCCTTTCCTTTCGTACTCTCGTTTACCTATTTCGAGGGAAGATCGGGTCTTGCTAAATTTGCCATTTAAGCATCTAGATAAGCATCGTACCTATCCTATGCCCGACTGGCTAGCGGGTGATTTCCCGGTGGGTTGTTTGCCCTCATCTGCCACTCTCGTTGGTTGCTAAAGCCAGCCACCGCAGCTGCAGGTGCCAACACAGCACCCACATTTAGCAACCAGTCGGCCAGCCTTACTCATAGAGTAGACACCAGTTATAATGGTATGAGTTATTTTCCCCCTTTACCAGCCATCATTTATAGGCTTCCAAGAAGCACGTCTGCAGCCTGACTTCAATATCCTCAAGTTTACCCAACCGGACCCAGATCAACATGGTGCTGAAGTTCCCAAAGTCCCGCAGCGACTGGGAATTTGATCTCGTCGGCCTACTGGCGATTCTCGGAGAATCAATCGTCTCAGAAATTGTTCAGCCTCTGACAGCCTCCCGAACGGTCTTCCTCCCAAGACTGATGCCAGCGCCTCATGCTCTAATTCGGCCCTCTCGTCGAAAGGCACTTCCTACAACATCTAGCAGGGGAATAGGAGTCTATTCCCCTATCAATATTCAAAGCGTCCCCTACTTTGCGGGTCTAATTCACCAGTTTGACCTGCTCGAGCCCTATGAGTTTCGGGAATACCATGTCACATTTTCCCCCCTCGGCTCTCAATCTGATCATGACGTGGAGAAACCGGTAGCGACAGTCCAAACAATAGCGCCCCTTAAATTGATCACCATCGGTAGTTTTCTTTGGACAGCTGGTGTCCTGGCCTGGGCGATCGTACTTGGAGATGGTCCCGCAGTCATCTCCATTGTTTTGGTATCACTCGCCAGCAGTTTCCACAGTGCCGCTTCCTTTTGGAAGGTTGCGCCCCTTAAGTTTTCTCCTTCAGCGGCCGTAACACCGGGTGATTTCATTTTTGCGACTCATGAGGGGGCCTTTATTGTGGTAAAATGCACTGGGGAGGTGCTGAGGGCACTGTATACTAGTGAAGCGCGTTGCGATTATGTTATCGGAGGGACCGCTTATCTCACCCTCATTTCAATGGGCACTCTGTTGTTGATGATGGGGATCGTCATGATGTCCAATTGCAGTTGGGACATGCAAGTCATCCTGGGTGCTTCTTATCTGGTGCTGAACGGGCTGTACATGTTATATGCTCTGACGCCCGCAGTCAATAATCGTGACCTTCACTGGGATTTATCGATGTTTGATATCAAGTGCACTACTACACTCCTGACTTCAAGCTATACGAGGTGCCTCTGGGAGGCAATCCGGGCCACCCGGGAGACCCAGTGGGCTTTCAAGGGACAGTTCATACCTGACGAAGAAGCCTGGCGGGAGTGGACAGAGAAGGCAGGAATCGAAGCTCGGGACCCTAATAGTCGATGGGATCCTGAAGCCGCCAGGGACAGGTTGATGATAATGAGAAGGCGGGGTGGAAGGGGAACTCAAGCAATGCCAATATTGCCCGATGATCCCTGAAGGGGACGATCTGGCTGGGGACATGTCCTTTTGGCCGAGTGGGTTGTTGTCAAAAATGACTGCAGCTACATCCGGAGATGAGGTCGACATATCTGTTCAAATTGTCTAGATCTATATAACTGAAGTTGAGATGAGCCTTGATCGTTTCGTCTGTTAAACACTCGCCGTAAACACTGGCAGCCTTATGGTATTATGTCTTGAACCATTCAGTTCTGGATGTCCCTTTTCACCGTCAAAGTTGGGGCAATGCTCTCTCGCTGGGGTTCAAGTTGATTGCGGGATCGCCTTGATCGATTTCCCCGCAACGCCAAATTTTTCTTTTCTTTCGCCGCCGCGGGACCCAAGCCAGGAACCAACCAGTCCAGTCCAGCCCCTCTCCATCTCCCCTTTTCTCCCCTCTCCCCTTCAGTCCCCTTCAGTCTCACTCATCTTCCCCCCTGGCTCCCTCTGCCCGCATCACCGCGTATCTGCTGCGACGCGGCCGGATTGCCCCGCCCATCATGTCTGTGGTGCCCGTCGACACGACGCTGCAAGTGCCGCCTCCGGACCCGGTCCAGGAACCGCCCAAGGTGGCCATCACGCCTTGTGACCCATGGCCAGCTCTCTACTACTTCGAAGGGGGTCTGCGCCGAGTCAAACCCTACCACTACACCTATAACACCTTCTGCAAGGAGCGCTGGAGGGGCCGAGAATTGGTCGACATCTTCCTCTCGGAATTTCGCGATCGTCCGGCCGAGTACTACGTACGCATCCCTCATCACTCCGCTTTCTTTGAAGATAATTGGATGCTAACACAAGTCGCTTCGCAACTGCAGAGAAAAGCCCTCGCAGATGGCCTCGTCACCGTCAACGGCAAGCCAGCCGGCCCCAACACCGTCGTCAAAAACGGCGAGATCATTTCGCATACCCTGCATCGCCACGAACCCCCCGTCACCGGGAAGGATATCGGGATCATCCACGAGGATGACGACTTGATTGTCATTGACAAGCCTGCTGGCGTGCCTGTCCACTCCGCCGGTCGATACCACTACAACTCTGTGCTCGAGATTATGCGCTCGCATCGCGGTGCCGAATGGATCCCCCGACCCTGCAACCGTCTGGACCGACTCACCTCCGGAGTCATGTTCCTTGGAAAGACCCCCAAGGCGGCGGAGAACATGACCAACAAGCTCAAGGCCCGCACGCTCCAGAAGGAGTATGTGGCGCGCGTCAAGGGAAAGTTCCCCGACGGAGTCATCGTCTGCGACCAGCCCATCATGTCCGTCAGCCCGAAGGTGGGCCTCAACCGCGTGCGCGCCACAGGCAAGGAGGCAAAGACCAAGTTCCGTCGCCTGGCGTACATCCCTCCTCAAGCCCCGGAGCCTCAGACCGTCGATGGGGAGGGACGGCCGGCGACCCCGCCCCCGGTCTGGTCCAACGAAAACGAAGGATACAGTATCGTCCATTGCCTGCCGTTGACTGGACGGACACACCAAATCCGCGTGCACCTCCAGTTCCTCGGCCACCCCATCTCAAACGATCCGATCTACTCCAATCGCAAGGTCTTTGGACCCGATCTTGGCAAGAACGAGACTACCGACGAGCGCGACGGGGAGCTTATCGATCGACTATGTAATATCGGCAAGACTGAAGTCCCTGACACGGTGAGCTACCGGACACACCTCACTGCGGCGCCGTTGGTCCCCCCTGGCACGGACAGTTCTGTTGTGGAGCAGATCATGTCGCGCGAACACGAAGCCGCCGTGGAGAGATATCATAAGCGCAAGGGTGAGATGTTGTCTGGCGAGAGATGCTCAATTTGCGACACGGAGCTCTACACGGATCCTCGGCCCGAGGACCTGGGTATCTTCCTCCACGCTGCGGCGTATTCCGACAAGGAGGACGGTTGGAAGTATACCAGCAAAATGCCCAGTTGGGCCCTGCCGCCGGACGGCCTAGAGGGTCCGCGCGAGATGCCCGACTGGGTGTTTGGCCCGGAGGAAGATGAGATCGTCATCGGGCATGGCGCCGTGCCCGACCTAGGGGATGGCTCTGAGCCAAACATCCCTGCCCTCGTCCAAGGTGTTGGTCTCGTTGACATCTCCTCCGGTAGAAAGGCCGATGCTGCTGCGGCAGCAGTTTAGATTGGATGTTCAGGTTGTATGGTGCATGATTGGCGTTTGCAATTAGATCTAGTGAGATGGACTACATTTGTCACATACGGGACCCATTTGTTTGATACCACTATAGACAAGTTTCTCCTCTACCCAGATCATTCCAGCCGTAACGATATACATCTACATTGCCATACCATACCTCGTCTGGCCACTTTTTTCCCTTACAATTCCCCGAGTTTTATCTACAGCCACCTCCCCATGTATCCATCCGTATTCTATTGCAGTATTTCGTATTGCAGTTACGACTAAACCCAACCAACACGTTATTTACAGTTCGATATACTTAGTGATCAAGCTGTCACTTAGTAACCGTATATAGAACCAAAAAAAAGCAATATAGAAGATCTTAACCCTTATCTCCTCCACCGGTGGGGGTGGGGGGATTTGTATAAAAAAAGGTGGCGAGACGGGGGTTACCTACCCACCTACCATAACCAAGACAATTACGAATACGGTAGTGCTCAAGAAAGAAAAGAAAAGAGAAGAAAGAAAGGAACAAAGAAAAAAAAGTTCTTCATAAGATATTTGAATTTTTTATTCCCAGACTGGCAGCACCAGCCACGACTACAACGCAGACATATATGACATTCATATATCATAATGCATACGTTGTAATCTAGCACATACGTCGTCGTCAAGCAGTCCCGATGAGTCGAAAGGCTCCGCAAGTCCCCCCTTAACCAAACCCAACAATGGAGATAGTGTGGGTATTGGTCTTTAATGCCCGAAGTTTTTGAAGCTCGGATCCCATTGGTATAAGATTGAGATTTTAAAATAGAAAATGAAAATGATGAAATTTCTGGGCTTTCTTTACATTCATTCCATATCCATTTAAGCCTCGGTGGTGACGCGGCCCTTGGGGTTGGTGACCTTGACGCCGAGGGCCTTGGCCTTGGCGATGATGTCGACGCGCTTGCGGGAGGAGACGGCGCTGGCGATCCTGTTTTCTTCTGTTAGATTTTTGATATTGATATTGAAATAGAGGGAAAGGTGGGCGCATACTCAGCGGCGTAGGTGCGGTTGTGCATCAAGAGAAGCTCAACGTCCTTGGGGTTGTGGACGAGGAAAGCCTTGTGGCCGGAGGGCATCATGTGCTTGGTCTTCTTGTTGGATCCGTAGCCGATGGAGGGCATGGGGATGTTGCTCTTGAAGCGTCTACGGACGCGGTTGTCGATACCCTTGGGCTTGCGCCATGACTCCGGCACGCACTTGAAGCGGTCGGACTGGTGGCGCCAGAAACGCTTGGTGCCTGGGGATGATGTTAGTCGGTCGTTCGTCTTCGTACGTAGTCTAGTCTTGTCTGGTTCAGTTCAATCCGGCCGGATGTCCGTAGTCCAGCAAGCACTTTGTCAATTCTTGTTGGGTGATGTCTTGGTCCGAATCGAGATTTCCGTCGTAAGTGATGAAATTCTTTCGCCGATGATGTTCGTCTCTTTTGATTCTCGTGCTTTCAAAACTCGCTCGCTTCGATCATCCGACTCTCTCATTCCTCCGCACCGGTGTAATCCTCATGCTTGCTGGACGACTGACTACCGACGGATCGACTCTGGCTGGGTTGGGCTGGGATTGCAGGGAGAAAAAAAAAGACATACGCTTCTTGACGATGGGGACGTGCTTCTTTGCGAGGACCATCTGTTCTCGATTAGCATGCAACAGGGCAACACGCAGCAGCAATATCACATACCTTGTCGTCGTCTCGCGGGCTGGCGCTGGGAGTTGTCGTACGGGTCGAAATCGATCTCGAAAATTCGCGCTCAGGTTTGGCCGCCCGAGAGAGTCGAGCTAGTGGCTCGCTTAGCGAGTCTAACTGCTCTCGGTGCGTTAGGGCTCGCCCCGCTAGCCCTTCCCACCCGGGTTTGTGTTGGCATTGCTGACTCAGGGGTCTTGGTGCCGGGGATAATTTGTGCTTGGCCGGATGGGGTATAGTGCGGGTACTCCGCAACACTGCAGCTCAGCTGCCTTCCAACCCTTATACTGTAGTCTGCCTGGCTATTTAGTTGGGTGAGGAGAAATGTTCCTGTCTTCTGTCGGAAAGCTCCCGTGCTATAATGCCATATAATTATCATGCGTCCTATATTCAGGATTCCTATCTCTTGAATGTCAGCCTAATCATGTCCTTGGTCACTGAGCGCTCGTACGAGTTCATCTTTTACACTCAGCGCCTACCTGCGGGTGACAAGAGCATGGAGCTAGCCTAATAGATACCCTTGTTTTGTGCTGAGCCACCGCCATGTGTGCACATGTCCTTATATATGGCCAGGCTGCCGCGCCTTCTCATGCCTTCGGAGATCAGTCGAGCGGAGCAAATCGATATCTGCAAATACCTCTTCTTATAACTCTTCTTATTCTCACGAAAGCAACTGATCTGGTATTTATATTCACTGAGACTTCTGAGTACATCACAAACATGAGCTTCGGCTAAAGTGTTGGTGACTTCCTTGCCCTATTGGAACTCGCAAATAAACTCAGGAAACGCTTTGTCAATGCACCATCTCAGTTCAAACCCATTGCAAAGGCGCATGTATCGAATCCATGCCGGTCGTCCTAAGGCTCACACAGCACCAGATCAATGGTCTTCTCCGATGTCCTTCGACACATCGACGATATTTATCATGAAGTGGGCCTAAATGATCAGCAGCAGAAACACTTGAACGATGCTTCTCATGGTTGTCATCAATCTCTGGATGAACTACAAAATAAACTAGACAAGTACCAAGAATTAGATCCTGCTGGCAGGGGTGTAGGCGGAGCTTGTCGGCGCGTCTGGAAAAGGCTCAATTGGGATCAAGTTGAAATAACTGAAATCCAACAGAGGTTGCAAGCAAACATTGTCATATTCAGACTCTTCATTTAATATCCTTTGGAGACGAATGCTTACATTGTCTGGAATAGTCATGTAGCCTTTGCTACCAAAGAGACCGTTGATAGAATCGATATCATCCTACAAGACAAAGCCAGCAAGAGGTCCTTGATTGGCTCTCACCAGTCAAATACGCAGCCCAGAAGAATGATTATTTATCCTGTTAACAACGTGGCACCTAAAAATGGCTACTGGATACAGAGAACTTTCAGAAATGGATGAAGAATGACAACCAGACACTGCTTTGCACTGGTATCCCTGGAGTTGGGAAGACGATACTTACTTCTATTGTCATTGAGCATCTAGAAGAGAAATATCATGACGACCGCAGTGTTGGAATTGCCTATATATATTGCAACTTTCGGCGCCACCATGATCAGAGTCGAGGGTGTGCTTGCCAGTTTGATAAAGCAGCTGGTTCAAATAATATCTTTCCTTCCAGACAATATCCAGGCTCTTTACACACGTCATAAGGAATCAAAAACAGCCAAATTTCGACGAACTCTCTGAAACTTTCGTTAGCTACTTTTCAAGGGTTTTTATATTAGTCAACGCTCTTGATGAATTTACCGTCTCTGATAGAACACTAAGCAACTTGTTGTCCGAGATATTCCGTGTGCAGGCAAACCACATTACCAATTTATTCGCAACATCACGACACAAGCCCAGTATCCAATCGACATTTGGAAACTGCTTACAGAAAGATATTTATGATTCTGCTGAGGATGTGAAGGCGTATCTGCAAAGCCATTTGTCTGAACTGCCAGGCTTTGTGTCACGCAATGCTGTCCTGCAGGCGGAGATTGTCGACGCAATAACTAAGACGGTATATAAGATGTACGGTACTCAACGTACACCACATGCATATATCCCGCCTTTGACTTATACAGGTTTCTTCTTGCCCATCTTCGTCTCAGCTCCTTGAAGGGTAAAATGACACCGAAGGCTATCAGGTACACTCTAAAGAAGTTACCATCTGGAACTGATGCTTATGATATCGCATATGAGGAAGCCATGTAACGTCCCTCATGGCCAATAAGCAGGGACTACGAGTATATGCAAACAGCTACTGGAGGCCGGTGGCGACCCGGAGGCCAAGGATCACGATGGCCGCACTTCCCTGGCATGGGCTGTAACGACTGGACACGAGAATATTGTGCGGCTGCTTCTGCAATTCTCCGCAGACCCAAATTCTACCGACATATTTGGGAGAACACCATTGCTGGCTGCTGTGGCTTCAGGGCATGCGAACCTGGTTCGATTACTGCTCGATATAGAATCTACCAACCCCAGTATTCGAGACATATACGGGCGTGATGCAGCTTTTGAAGCACAGAAACGAGGCCACGAAGAAGTTGCGTGCCTGCTTTCTAAGCATGGAGAAGTTATTGTTTGTGATGGAGCTCCAAGGGTTGACAAAGTGACCAAACGGCTGGGTAGGACTGCATGTGGTGTCGGACATAGAGTACCGTTTTCATTGCAGCGAGTGTGATGGAGATTTTGATCTCTGCCCCTACTGTAAGGAGAGTGGTGCATCCTGTCTGGATAGCAATCATGAACTTGTCTGCCGCCGCCATGATGGATGCAGAACTTGATATTATAACCAACAATAAACACACCTCTACTACTCTACCACCCTATCTAGTCTATCACTCCATCCTCTTTCTCGTCTAACATCTATCACTGCAAATCCAACTGCACACTCCCCCCCTCACTCACAAACATCCCCTCCATGATCTCCAAATCGGCCATGGCCTCCTCCGGTCGCAGCCTTTCTTCCAGCTCGCCCTGCCGAATCGACTCCGCAAACGCAGCCAATTCATGATTGACACTCCGGCCTTCATATGGCACATCAAACGACTCCCCATTCGCGGTCACTCGATCCAAATTGAGACTCACCACGCCCCTGTCACAACTAAAATCAAAGACCGTCTCATTCACGGCCGCTCCATACGACAGAGACACCGTCCCAGTAGCCCCGGACTTGGTCTTGACCACCGCGTCCACCGTATCCACCGGCGCCAGATGCTCCTGCTGCAGACACGACATGGCCGACACGGCCGCAAGGGCATCCTCCTTTCCCAGGATGAGCCTCAACCCGGCAACAACGTGAATGCCTCCATCAAGGACGAACCCTCCTCGATAAGCAGGGGTGCGGCGCCATTCAGTTTCTATTCGCGTCAGCTCAATACCCCCAAACCAAATCCAACCAACCAAAAAAGGAACGAATGAAAAGAAAGAAAAACATACGATGATTCTTCGACCCCGGCTTAATCAACGTCCTCACGGAGACCCTAAACGCCCTCACAGCTCCCAACTTCCTGACCTCCTCCGCCACGCGCCTAAACTTGCCCAGAAACCGATAATTCTCCGCCACGCCCCACACCACCTTCTCCAACACTTCCGTCTGATAAAATGAGAGCAATGATCGAGCGGTCTCCAAATCCCCGGCAACGGGCTTCTCGCTTAATACGTGCTTCCCGGCTAGCAAGGCCTGTTTGATGAAGGTGGGTTGGGCGGTGATGGGCAGGCTAAGTAGTTAGTATTCTTCTCATTAATTCCATTGTAGTTTCAATATAATCTTCATGTTTTATATATGGATTCCGTCTGGATGAGAAGAATATGGGTGGTACTACTCCGTAGAATGGGAATGATTTAACTCACGCAATAACAACAGCTTGTACATCCTCCCGAGCAAGCAAATCCTCATATCTCTTTCCGGGACCCGAATCTTCGGAATATATATCGAGGGTTGTTATGTTCTTCTCTGAGAGGAGAGTCTCTGCTGACTTCAAAGTCCGGGAGTAGAGGGCTTTCAGATCAAAGGTATCGGAGGCGTGGAGGAGAGGCTATGTATGGTGTGCATATGCGTTAATTGAATTTGAATTTGATTTCGATTTCGATTTCAAGTTTGAATCTCAATTTCATTTCCGTGGCCCGGATGGGTCAGGTTCAATCAATTGGGTTCAATTGATGGGGTCATATAGTATCATATCATATTGCATCTCTGCACATATATGCCGTGTATAGATGTATATGGAATGGGATGGGATGGGTGTGGGCCGTAGTACATACCAAATGTTCCTCCCTCGCGAAATTGCCTATATTTTGCAATCATCAAATATACATTAGCCCAATTGATAACTCAAAGAAACCAAAACAAAATCCCCTATTTCAATAGGGTAAGATAATTGGGTGGTGGATGTTAGGTACCGCTGCCGATAATTGCTATTCCGATGGTCATTTTGTTGGTATATAAAAATATAAAAATAATCACAATAAAAAAATTGTACAATGGGAATAATAGTGTAAATATGAATAAGAATAGGGACAGGGATAGGTAGATAAGAGGAATTGACCAGGGCCCCGGGATTCTATAAATGTACTCCGGAAAGGGCAGGAGTGGGGTGGATTAATTAAACTAGTCCCGGATTTGGGTGGCGGGGTCTTTCATTGTCGTTCATTGTGGGTTGTGGGCTGGGGGTTGGGGGGAATAGGGAGTGGGTTATTGTGATTCAGATTTCATACATCAATTGTATTGGAATTAGTATAGATTGATAAACGAGTGAATGCAGTCAAGGAAATTGTATATACTTTTCCTATCCCCAATGCAACTAGTAATAAAATGAGGGGGATAAAAAAAAAAAAAAAAAAAAAAAAAAAGGCGTCTTCTCTTGAATAACTCGCGTAAATATTTGCATTGACCATTCAGCCGTCAGGTCTGCATCTCTCATGCAATCAAATCAAAAGGAATCAAATCAAAAGGAATCAAATCAAAGAAATATACCGTCGCCAGAACACCAGGGTATGTGCGGTATGGGTATAAGAAACAACCGGAAGGGAACCGAAACCAAACCAACACAAACATAATGTATGCTGCACCTACCCAACCAACGCGCGAATCCGCTCCACTCTCTCCATCGCTTTCTCCAACCGCTCCAGTCGAGTCCGCTTCTCGACATCCCGACGCTCCAGCACCGCGACCCGTTCTTCCAATCTCGCACGTGCCTTGCGCTCCTGCGCCACCATCTCGTTGGCCTGGCTGAACAGCTGCGCTGTCAATTCCTCTAATTCCGTGCTCGCCTGCGACAGCTGGCTCTCTGCGGCCTTGCGCAGACTTTGTTCCCGATTCAGCGCATTCTGCAACTCCACTGTCTCTTCGTGGCTGGTTTTCGGCGGGGGTGGGGGCGGCGACGGAGGAGAGGCGACCGACTGAGCTTGCGTAGCGCTAGTAGTGCTGGTAGCGCTGGGTCGACGAGATGGAAGGAAAGAGGCGAGGGTCGAGAGTCGCCCGGGTTGCGATTTCGGTGATGTCTGGAGCTGGGTGGGCGATAGGGACCGGTCTTGCGTCGACGTGGACGATACGGAGGAACCATTCCGGGAAGTCGGCTGCGATCGCAATCGTCGGATCTCTTCTTCGTATGCGGCCATTTTCTCGGCTGTAAGCGAGTAAACTCCGTTAGTCCAGTCTAGAGAAGGTGTGAATGATTGATTCATGTCCTACCCATTTGTGTGGCTTGAACGTTCAAAGAGTTCACTTCGCCTTCAAGGTCTTTGACTCGGCGGCGAGAATCGTCTGCTGATTGGCCAGCGGCGATGAATCCATCCTGTCCGCACGTGGGACAAGTTTTCCCTGCGACCAGGGCGGCGGCGCTTGCCATGGCGGGCAGCGTACCGATGAGGGTTGTGGACGTTAGAGCGGTGGTGGTTGTGGTGGTCGACATGGTTTGGGTCGCATCAGGTGAAGATGGATTCGACTGTGAATATGATAATCGGAGGCAACGTCAGCGATCCAGAGGTGAAACTGGACTGCGGGAATGAAATGAAAGGGTGCCGGACCAGTGTCGCAGAAAGCGGGAGGAGGTGAATTAAATAGGAGGCCGAAGTAGACGGGCAGACAAAGCAACGGCCCTGCAGGTGTGCAGCGGAGGCAAGGGAAGGCGGTTGGAAGCAAAGGTCCGCCTGTAGCCAGCCCAACGAAGCAAATCCCGGAGAGGATGGGGAGAATCCAGGTCAGCAGCAGGAGGAGGCAGACGTGGGAAGTAAGACGGACGAAGGACGACGGGGGATGCTGAAGGTCCCTGCGGCGGGAAGCGGTGGGGAGCCGCCTGGGTGGACGAACGCCAGGAATGCAACCTCGTCCTCCACCAACTCATCTTGGAGGAGCCGGTGTACCCGTCGGGGATGCGATATCAGATCGGGGACCATCCTTCGGTATCAACCTCCCCAGCCGTTGTGCTTCATCGACGACTCGAGAGCGATGCTCGTCGGTCCGCAGCGGCAGCGACACGTGTGGATCGCGCCGTTGAGACCCGCCGGCTAGTTGCTGTCGTGACTCGTCATTTCATTTGCTGCTCTCTCGCATCCCCTCAACGTCTCTGCAGTCCGGCAGATGGCCGCAAATTCCATTCTTGCCTCGCCCCTCTGTTTACGTCAATCGCCAGGGTAACACCAGCCATGAAGATAATCCATGAGGTAGGTATCTACCCTGCAGATTGAATGAAGATCCCTCCCTTGCTGGCCCGGGAGATCTTCAATCTTAGCCTATCTGGAAAGCTACCTAATGAGTGCCCTCTGAAGAATACCTTATATTGGTTCGCATCCTCCCTTGCAGACATCATCTCGGAAGTTACACAACATATGATCATCATACAGTCATTATCGGATAACGATAAACCCATCACCTCTTCGATCCGTCAATCGTCACTCATCCATGCACTTCATGGCAGCTTTTAGCATCGTGAATCGTGAACCGTGAGACATCACCTTTTCTTCCCAAACGGCAGAACCCTCCGATCCGAGAGAGCAATCACCACCGACATTCCTCCACTGACGGCTCCCAAGACCGTCACCATGGTCGTCCAGCCGGCTCGTTCGACGAGGAGACCCGCAACCAGTGGGCCCAGCACCTGTCCGCCGGACCAGGCGACGTTGAACAGCCCATAGGCTTGCGCAGTACCTCCCTGCTTCCCGAAGATGCCGGGGAACTCTCTCTCGTACCGTTCCGTAACGTTGCTGACCTCCGTCATCAGAGAAACCATCTGCAGCGTGGACGCAACTCCTGCGAAGCACAGGAACACATAGAGGAGGACCTGATCCTGTATCGTGTTCCGTGCGACGAGCTGGAAAAGCAGCAGCGTAGGGAAATCGAGCAGGAAGCCAAGGAAAGCCACCCGAAGTGGTCCCCAGCGGTCAACGGCATCGCCTACACCTTTGTTAGCAGAGCCAGGGGCACCGAGGTCGCCTGATACATACCAACCCACGGAGAGAGGAAAGACGGCGCAAAGAGCGGCAGGAAACACAGGCCGATTTCGAACGATCCCCAGCCGAACGTTTTCATCACGTACAGCGGCAGCACCTGACGACATTAGCATCAGGAAAGAGACTGCGCTCTTGGGGAATGCATACCGTATCGAAAGCGGACCAGATGATCGCATCAACTACCGTCGCCATGAGGACGACCAGTAACTCGCCCGAGCACATCAAGCGAACAATTCCCGGCATGGAAGTGGTCCTCCCGCTGGACAGCGGCTCGCCAACGGGGGCAGATGTCTGACCAGCGCCATCATTCTCCGTAATAGCAGCATATCCAGTGCCATGCTCTCCCGCCGCGCCACTCAGCAGACCTTCTGCCTCGCCGCCCTCGTCTGACTCGATCCATTTAGAGGCAGACTTGCGTTCGATCATCACAAGCCGAAGGCTAATGTCCAGGACAATCAACCCAATCGCCAATACAAATACCGAATGATAGCCCAGTCGCGACAGCCTAAGCCATTAGCACCACATCCAATGCGACAAGAGAAAAAAAAAAAAAAAAAAAAAAAAAA
>KZ826389.1:42207-130408 GCA_003184635.1 Aspergillus sclerotiicarbonarius CBS 121057
AAAAAAAAAAAAAAAAAAAAAAAAACTCACATAATGCCTCCAATAAACGGACCAAAGACAGTCCCCACGGTCAGAGCCATGGACACATATCCCATCGCAGCTCCCACCTGATCCTTGCCAACTGTATCAACGACAAGGGCCAAACCCACTGTCCAGACCACGGCCGCCGACAGTCCCTGGAGACTGCGCGCAATGACCAGCGATGAGACCGTCTCCGCAAACCAGAACACGATAGTTGTCCCAGCGAGCGCAAGCAGTCCGATCAGGAACGGAAGTTGTCGCGAGGTGCTTCTGTCCGCAAAGTACCCGAATATCGCTATACCCCGTTAGAGCCCGAGCGCACCGATCGCACAGTAACCCAAACAGCGACTCACGAGATCCAAAGAATATTCCCCCACCAAACGCAGCAAGCATGATCGACATCCATGTTTGAACTGTACGCCATCAGTATCTGCTCATCCCAGTTCAAACCGAAAACCACATACGTTCATCCTCCGGGACAGTCACACGTGTTTTCAGCACAATCGGTAAGATGGGCACGATCTATCACTGTTAGGTGAATCCACGGGCAGACAGCCAAATATGGAGCGGGCTTCTCACCATGCCATAGATAAAGACATCCTAAGCTCACAATCAATCGCATTAGCCCAACAATTCAATTCATCCTAATAGTCACAGGAGGGCGACAGAGAACTCACTGTGAAAACCGCAATCGCCACCACAGAGATCACAAACGCCCGGGACGACCGAAAGCCCAGCTTCCACGGCGCAGCATCAACACCAGCACCAGAGATCATATCGCGTGGCTCGTCTGTATGCATGCTGAGATTGACCGACTGACAGACACCCACACACACGAGAAGAATCCAAACGAGAAAGAATACCAACTCAAGCAAAGCAAAAGCTACCTAAAAGAAGAAGAAGAATATGTGTGTGGGGTATCCGATAAGTAAGAAGATAGAGAGAGAGAGAGAGAGAGAGAGGGAGAGATCTCTCTATCTCCCCAGATTACACCAGATAGATAATGAATGAGTTACGTAGCAGCAGCAGCAGCAGCAGCAGCGTAGCGCCTAATCTTTCAATCAGTCAATTTTTCCGACACCGACACCACACCACACCACACATTGGGCTGGGAGCTGACCTTCCCTACCTAACTACTTTGCCTAGGTACTTGACGGCGGCTGATCTTCAGCGCTGGGGCCCACGGGGACCGGATTACTTTACTGCTTTCAGCTCGGGTCTCCAGGCGGCCGGCCCCTCCCTCCACTTTCCCTCTTCCTTCCTTCGTTCCTTCCTTCCAGCTTGTCCGTTCGTTATGATTGGGTTTCGATCGTTGATTTACATGCTTTTTGTTGTTGATCACTTTGGATTGGTTTTATGTATGTAGCTTAGGTATATGTGTACAGTAGTACCTACTACTCACATAATGATTATTGGAGGAAGCTACTCCATTAGTACACAGTAGTACTTAGCTGAAGGGTGGAGATCGGGTGAAACGTAACTAGTAGATAATAGATAGTAGATAGCAAGGTAGTACTCAACAAGTAGCAGGTGCATTCTATCTCGGCATTCCCCCCCAAGCAAATTACGAGCAAGCTAAACGGTAAAAGGCAGGCCGACCGCCCATGGCAGAAATACAAATACAGATACAGACATCATCCCATGTACGCACCACTCCATCGCAATGCAAAGGAAAGCAAAGCAGATCCACGCCCCCCGACCACGTCCATGTCGTTGTTAACGTAATCTTATTCGTATGGCTGCCTCGTCAACTAGAAGGGACACATGGCTCCGGTATGAACAAGAAGAACAGGACTCCACACGCCATCCCCGGTTCCAGAGCAAGACAGAGTAAGAGAGGGGAACTTTCTGACAGCAAAAGGCCGACGAATCGCGTGCAAATTAATCGACGGGTGGGGGTCTCAGCAATTCAAAGATAAAACGAAAATACTCTTCTTCCTTCGCATCAGCCATAAGGGTCATTGCTGTATAACACTTCATCCACGTACATGGGAATAACTAGCTCGGAGAAACGTGAACAACACTAGGAAATGGGAAAAGAAAAAACTTTTCGACATGCTCGACGGATAAACAAGGGCTAGACCTGAATCCTAGATCTAGACGGAGGCGGCAACCCGTAGGGGGGAAAGAAAGGAGAAGGTAAAAGCGAGGTACGATAGGAACATCAAAACAATTGGACATCGACGTAACCAAAATCCACCGGGCCACGCCCACAGCGGACGCCGGGACAGCCAGAAGCGACCGGGAAAAGCAAGAGCGAGGTCTCTTTCACGACACGCATTCTTGGGGCATGGCGCAAGGTTTCGGTCGGCTGATGACCAGCTTTGGGGTATCGGATCTATGCGAACGTGCGGCCGCCACGGCGGTTGTTGCGCGGCTTCGAGCTCACGGTGCTCCAGCCCTCGTCGTCGGCGCCGGTCTCGGCAGGCCCGGCCCTCCAGTTGCCGTTGGCCTTGCTGGGGGCAGCGTCAGTCGAGGCTTCGGCGCCCTTAGCAGCGGCAGCAGCCTCTTCCGTCGGTTCCTGTTCAGCGGGCATGCCGCTCTCATCCTCGCCGGCCTGCCGGAGGATGTCGAAGTTCTTGCCACCCTGGGCGTGCTCGGCGGTGTCGCGGCCATTGGGATCAGCCGGCGATCCAGACTTCTCAGCCTTGGGCTGATCCTTGGCAGGACGCTGCTTCTCCGGCTTCTCGGTCTTGTCAGCCTTCACCTTCTCATCCGCATCCTTCTTCTGGCGGATGGCGATTTGGCGACGTTCCTCGACCTCCTTCTCGCGGGCGGCGGTGTCGATGGGGCGAGCACCACCGAATGGGCTGGCCTTGGATTCTCCGCCGGAGGCGGGCGTGGAAGCGGCGTCGGTGACAGTCCGTTTTTGAAGGTTCAACCGAGGACGAGTCGCGGGAGCAGCAGGGGCGGCAGCAGGAGAAGGAGGGTTGCTAGGCTCCTTGGCGGGCTGGTCGGGCCGCATCTTGGATCTCCATTGGTTATCCAGGTCGGCAGCGGTAGGGGTACGTTCTTGACGTTCTTGGAATTCGCGTCTGGGGGGGCGGGAACCATCCTGAGAGCGTCCCTCACCCCAAGCGGGAGAGCTTCTTCTGAAACCAGGGCCGTCGTCGGTGCCGCGGGGACGGCCTTCTCTCACAGGGGCAGGTGGCGGGGAGAGAGGTCCCTTACGTTCCCAGTTGCTGAAATCACGGAACTTTCCATCACTTTCGAAATTGCGACGGCCAGAGGCCCGTTCGCTACCGGCGTCCGACACGTTGTCGAGGTTGCGTCCGAAAGAGGAGCGGTCGGGCACGCGGCGCTGAGGAAGCTCCGGGAGGGGACCTCTGCGAGTCCAGTCAAACTCCTTGACATCACGCTCCTTGGCTATAGGAACCGTCAGCTGGGGTAGAAGATCATCCCTAGATAAAAATACTTACGAGGCTCAGCAATGCTAACACGGATGGCACGGCCCTGAAGGGTAGCGCCAGAGAGGTCGAGTGCCTTCTTCAGGCCATCGACAGTCTCAAACTCGACATATCCGAAGCCCTTGGGGGCCTTGGTCAACTTGTCCTCGACGACACGAACGTTGGTAACACTGCAGTCGACAAACAGGTCGGAGATATCGGCGGAGGTCGCATCAAACGACAAGTTTCCAACGTGAGCAGTGTAAGGGGGCTGGGTCGGAAGAGGAAGAGGCTCTCTCACGGCGTAGCCACCACGCTCACGCTCTTGTTCTCCCATCAGTACCAACATCAACAACAACAACACATAGGGACGGGTTCCGTACCACCAAAACCATTTCCGAAACCAGACGAAGAGAGACCAGCAGAGCGACGTTCGCCTCCGAAGCTGCCCTGGGAGGGAGCTGATGACTGTTTAGCAATATCCTGGGCGGGAAAGCATCGAGACCAACATACCGGCTAGAAAGGCATCAAGATTAGCGGAAGCGATGGACTGAAAGGCAAGGAATCGGATACTTACCAGGCAAAGGCATGTCCTCCATCTCGTCAGCCCAGGAACCGAAGTCTGTTTCCATTAGCACAGTCCATCCCCGCGACGATGCGAATCCCCATGGACAGACATACTCTCGTCGGCCAAGAAGTTGCCCAGAGACATCTTCTGGGCTTTCTGCTTTGCGGGCGCTGTACGTAGATAGAGACATTAGTATCAAGAACCAGCCAGAGGGTGCAAGATAGGCGTAAATTGGGACAGTGCGCCGGATGAGGAGGGGTCGAGACGAACCCATGATTGCGGTTGTTCAAGAGCGGGAAACGCGCCAAGGGAGTTCCTGTGCGCGTCTCAGAATAAAGGATCACTAAAAGGATAAGAGGGGGGGCTTCCGACAAGGAAGGAATCACGAGTACGATGGGGGGGTCGTTGAGTGATGGGGGATGCAGGAGAGCTCCGCAGTGAAGGGCAGAGGGGGAAAGTAGGTTAATCCGTGAGGATAATTTTTAGTGATGACGCTAGAAAAGTCAGCCTCAAAAAAGTGTTGGTGCGGCTTTGGGTCGGCCGCCTCGACCCAACCCGAGGGCTTTTTTCCACCTTTTTCCCTCGCCCTTTTGCGGAGAAAGTGTGTCTCTTCCCCCCCTCTTCTCTCCACCCGGTGACTACTTTGGTCCGGTGATTGTGGATGGTTAACTTTTTTTCCCCCTGCCCTGCTGCTGGTATTGTTATGGTGGTGAATAATGTTAATGGTTCTCCGCCTGAATAGGCCCATTCCGGACTGGGCCGAGCATTCATTGTTTGGCTGTTTGGCCCATACTTGACTTGCTGCTACTTAGCCGACACGCAGGCGCCCACCTTCCGGTTCTGACGTGCCATGCAGAATCCTTCTGGCCCCCATTCCTACATTCTTCATCAACCCATGCTTCCCCTGCTCTTCCCTGCAGCTTCCTTTCACCCCGACTGGGCCGGTTTTCGTCGGACTCGCGTTATTCCCAGCAAGATAGCATTACTACTGATCAAAATAGGCACCGATCCTCAATGGACGCGTCTGGCACACCCTACCTTGAAAAAACGCTCGCATCAAATTATCAACTGCCGATAATCAGGACTCGACCCGTCAAGCGATAGCACAGAATTTCAAGACCAGCTCCCGCCGTTCTTCGTGTACTTTGCTAACCTTTTAGGTGTGCTGGCCCTCCCATATGATCCTCAACAGTCATGAAAGCTTTGTTATCGAAACAAACAATCACCGGCCACCACCACTTCTCAGGTTCCCGAGACGCACCGATAACTCCACGCGAAGGATATACTGCTTTTCTGGGGTGGAAAACGCTCGTGCGATCACTATTCGCGGTTGATGTACCGTGCCAATACCATCACATCTCGATCGAAGAACGGTCATTCGCACTCACCACTGTCTTCAAACATACGGATCCAGGAATACAGGCACATTGAAGAGATCGAATGGACGGGATTCGCGTGCCGATTTTCATGGAGAGGGTCCTGGGGAATGGCGTCAACTCGAACAGTTGCCACTCATGGACAGACGCAGCTGAACAAAACAATGATTAATTCAAAGCTCATGCTGCGCTGTCCCCTTGGTTAAAGCCAAGATCACCCTCTGCATTAGCCCAGGTTCGCGCATACTTTCAGCTTCTTGCAAGCTGTGGACGGTCACCTAAATTTCAAGTGTTCAGACTCGAAGCGGACCGTTGTCCGAGGAACATACATGATACAGCGCATGCCCGACCCGACACCTCCAATTATGGATTCTTTTTAAGAGGTATTGTTAGGTTCAACTCCTCTGCTAAGTGGACTTACCAGAAGTCATGAAGCCTCATGAAGCTGCGCGAATCAATCTTGAAGGCTTCAAATTTTCGTAGATGCAAAAACCAATAGCAGTTCTCACTCTGCATGTAGGGACTTGAAAGGCGGCTTCACACCCTTAGCCCGCCAACGCGCCAACTTGTACAACCTGAGTGACCCGCGCTCCACTCCAGTTAGTTCTCACCCACGCGTCCCGCAGCGGGGAGTCAAGATCTGCAGACCGTCAGATACCCTGTTCATGTACTTACCTAGTACATTATGGCCGGAAATCCTCCTGGCATCTGTTTAGCTAGGAAGAGATCGTCTCTTTAGCGTTGTTTCCTCACATTAGTCTCTGCTCTATGTGTTTAAATGCAGTCTGAAGATTTGCTTATGCATCACTCAAAGGTACTACCAAGATGTTTCTTTTCTGCCTATTAGACTAGGCCCTTCTAGACCAAGGGTGGGCTCTACGATGTTTGGATCCGTATCCACTGAAATCCTGCAAAGCTGCCGTCTGCCATCAAAACTCAGATATATATCCTAGAAGATTCAGGGGCCTAGCATGGTACTACGGTCCTGTATGGGGGGAATTGTAGATAGGGCAGCAGCTCATTCAAAGAAAACAATGCCATGTATCAGCACAAAGAGATTGAAGCATCAACATTGGACTAGGACCACATGGCCAGGGAGATAAAAGGTTTGGAAGTCGCCGTTTGTTGATTCTTTACTTGGTGGACCCGCTTTGATAGCGGGAAGATCAAGGCACCGACCCGCCGCCCAGGCACACACACCACAGTCGCTGACATCATCCAGCTCGGCTTTTGTCGGAGTCTGGACGATGTCGCTCGGCTTTTGGGACTGCACCTAAAAGCATTTGCCTACTTGTATTACTCCCAAGTAGTTCCCAGAATCCGAAGTCAACCGTGTATCGATGATTTTGTCGCATGATCATTCATCTGGGGGCCCTACTTTGCCCCTGGGTCCACACTTCTGCAGTGACTCTTAAGATCCTTCGCCCCAGGCAAGATGTAGCCATACTGGATCCGCGACCTATTTAAATCGCAGAGTACCAATTTAGTCCCAATCTTCTATTTGCCCACTACCTTCAGCTGTCCGTTTAGTTTATAGGCAGTCTTGCTTCTATCACAAGATGACTCTCGTCCAGCGCACGATCCCCAGGGTGATCAAGGTTGCTGGTGTGGCTGGCTTCGCCGGTCTGGGCATCTACTGCACGAAACAATTCTCTACAGTATTTGCCGAATCGAACGAACCAAAAACGGTGTTTTCCGGCCTGGGATTCACCACTTTACGCTTGCAGAGCATCAAGACGGTCAATCACAACACGAAGCGACTTGTTTTTGAGTATCCCGATAGCACTGCTCGCAGTGGCCTGACTTTGACTTGTATTGTCTCTCCCAGGATGTACATCTCTCTTTCCGTCTAAATTACTGACATTAAACAGCTGCACTACTGGCAATCACCCATCCGGAAGGGCGCTGGCTTCCTGTGGTACGGCCGTATACTCCTATAAGTGACTTGGGTAAGCCGACGCTGTACCCTACTCAACATATCTCGTGAATGCGTAGAGATGGCTTGCCTCTCTAAGCCGGTGAAAGCATATTTTCAGTCGAGAGCCTGGTTGTGCCAGATCATGTTTACTGATCAGATTCACAGATGAGCCAGGCCATCTCGAACTTATGGTCAAGAAATACCCCGAAGGGAAGGCTAGTGGTTATTTGCATTCCCTGCAGCCAGGGGATTCACTCAAATTTGCAACTTCCTTGAAAGGATATCAATGGAAGCCAAATGAGTTTTCCCACGTCTATCTCTTGGCCGGTGGCGCGGGAATCACGCCCATCTACCAGCTTATCAGAGGCGTCCTGAAGAACCCTCAAGATAAAACGAAGATGACTCTTGTTTTTGGTGTCAATTCCGAGGAAGATCTGCTCTTGAAAGAGGAGCTTGACCGTTATGCGACAGAATTCCCTGACCGCTTCGATTACCGGTACACTGTCAGCCATCCAAAAGAGAACTCTTCCTATGGGAAGGGCTATATCAACGAGGAGCTTCTCAGAAGTGCTTTCAAGGACCCCACGCAGAACACAAAGGTGTTTGTTTGCGGTCCTCCGGCGATGGAGGATTCACTGGTTGGATCAAAAAGATCGCCTGAAGGCATTCTGAGTCGATTAGGGTTTTCGAAGGACCAGGTTCATAAGTTCTAGAGCCGACGGACCCGGTGCGTTTGATTGTAAATAGTTTTGGTGTGTACATGTTGGAGGGATTCAACGCAAAATATATATATATATTTCCAATAATTAGTAAGAAGATGCAGGGCCTAATATGATAATACCAGACGAATGGTCCATATATTCCCTGATCAAAGGAAAATATGTATGTGTAGATAGCCAGGGAATGGATTAGGTAAGCACATTGAGCGTGCTGGATCACGTGAACCGTTGCAGTTTTCCATGATAGATGTTAGCCATTTTGCCTCTGACCTGGAGATCTTGCAGACTGCAGAATCCATCACAGCCAAGATGAGTGGTCAAACCAGGTCATTATATCCGGAGCCCAATGTGTTAAGCTCCTCCCTGAAAGTGGGAGCCGTGAGTGGTGAGTTACCAATCCCTTCCCGGTGAATGGTCGGCCGGCTTCAATTCAGGGACACATGCCTGAGGTGTATTGCAACAATCCTACTCACATGCTATAACAGGCTCTGCTGGTCTTGTGTATGGAGGCATATCGGGTGTCATCCGGTCTCCCCACCCGGTGATCCATTCTATCTCGTGTGGAATCCACTGGTTTGTCTGTGGAACCTCCTTCTGGTGTGAGTTCTCTTTTCTTATCTCTTATAGAAGCGACAATTATACTAAGCGTGCTACAGGGTTGAGAAGCAACATTTTGAAGCACCATTATGAAGACCAGTCCACGCCCAAGCAACGGGCTTATGTCAGCGCCCTCTCCGGGGGTGTTGCTGGAGGGGCTGTTACGCGGTTGATGGGTGAGTTGATTCCACCCTCCTTTTTCCTATTTGAGAGAGAAAAGGTGGTGTTGGGGTGCTGATGTTCGGTGCTAGGCGGCCGGCTGGTCCCAGGGCTAGTTGTTTTTTCATTACTAGGCTATGTCGGGCAACGCTCGTATAATGCGATCGACGCATGGCAAATGGAGAACGCGAATACCCCTTCCAAGCCGTTTCTGCAGCGCATGGCCGACTCCAAATGGATCCCGCTCAAGTCTCTCTCGGATGATGACTACCGGGGCATCCTGGGTGAGAAATTGTTGAGCATCGAGGCTGAAATTGCACTCCTCGACGAGAAGATCGAGGAACTCGAAAAGTTCAAGTCTACTGGACTAGAGTCGGCAAGTTCGGATCCTGCAGCGAAGTAGCCCTGTTGGATGGCCACTAGCAATTCGGCTATAGGCGAGAAAAAGAAAAGGTACGGCCAATCTCGAATGGCTGTCGTCGATCTTACACGTCCGATCTATCTAATGATAGGACGGACTACTGTAAATGATCGGGGTGGCCGTAGATCGGTCGGCTCCAGGGTAGGGGTTCCATCAGCACCATGTTGCACTTGCCCGCAAGGGCATTGTGCTCACATGGGAGTTTAAGTTACACGACTCTTAGTACCTTCGACCATCGTGTTGGCCGGGAATGGGCCACCCAGTCCGGCTGGCCCCGGTTCGTAAAGCCACGGTAGCGACGGGGTGCTGTTCCATGTTCCATCATTCCATGAAACCTCCGGAAGGAGATAGCCTTTCTCATGTATCATATCGCCCCCAAGCATGTATCTAATTGAAACAAGACTTTGCATAACTAAGAAGAAGGGCACTGAATAATGTAACACCGGTTGCGACCGACTTGTTTCTTGTTGTTGGACACGCCGTGTCTAGATCGTTGATTGGTTGAAGGGGAGGTGTTGGGAAAGTTTCTCGAGAGATTCCCAATGGCAGTTCTTGGGGGAGAATGCTGCGTTGGAACGAGTCAAGAGGCCAGATAGCCACATGCGACGGAGTAATTGGTATGTTCGGTACCTGAATCCAATGGGGATGGTTGTGCTGGTAAGCTTTTGGGAGGGGAGGGGTCTCGAGCAGGGGGAATGAAACAGACCTTGGCCCATTCCGGAGGGAGGACTGACTAGTACTACACTATAGTGACTACAGGGAGGCTCGGAAGCTGCAGCGAACCCACACTTTCTCAGCAGCAAAGCCGAGCCAGCCGGACGGTCCGGCCAGAAAACAACTCTCCGTTGGACCAGTGAGAAGCCCCGGTGGGCGGCCTTCCGCTTCCAGTCTTGTCCGCGACGGGTTCGACCTTTCCGCCGCTGACAGGTTGCCCGCTCCATTGGTTTGGCATCTATGGCTCGCCCTTCCGATCATCCACACCTTTCATCATCCGCTCCGTGAAAGACGGCGGCTGTGGTGAGGTCGTTCGAATCGAAAACAAGTCCCACCTTTAATCGCAAAAGCATGACTGACTTACGGCTGCTTCGTTTTCACCGCGCCGCTTTTTCGACCCCTCTGCAGTTCTCCTCTTAACGGAGACCTGTTCTTTTACCCGATCTGCAGAAGTAAACCCCCCTCTCCCCTCTCCTCAGGAGGGTTTCGCTGCATCGACTCCGGGGAGCTCCTTTGGTTGTATGAACAACCCATTGCTCCCTCTGGCCTCTTCTCACCTCCTCATTTCTTTTAGAACCACACAGCGGCCGCCAGCAGCATCTCCATGGTTGTCTTGCTTGACGGTTGCCCACCCTGTGCAACGGATCAGTCCTGCTGATCGCGAACTACGATGGCGCTTTTCAGCCCGACCACGGTCCTCGTGGGCTTCCTTCTCCTTTACCTCTCCTCCTTCCTCATCTTCGCCATCGTCCGTATCGCGACAGGGATTTCGATTCAACGAATAGGGTATTTTTCTCTCCGCCGCATCGCCTACGTTCCCCGAGATGGTGTACAGATCGAACTTCGTGGCCTCGGCCTTTCTTTACATCCGCCATCGTTTGCGCAACCGACATGGCTCAGCATTCGGTTGACCGAGCTGAAAGTGACACTGGACCCCTCAGCTCTGGGAAAGGGGAAAAATACTACCAGCAAGTCTGATGCGTCGGAACCGAAAGACCCCTCGGAGGAGTCGACCAAGCCGGAGAATGGGGAAGACACCACTTCTACCCCCAAGAGGAGTAAGACATGGAGGAATTTGACCCGCATGAAGGAACAGGTGAAGCGACTGCACCGGCAGATTCATTGGTTGAAGTTGGTGGATGTCGTGGCCGTCAACACGACCGTCAATGTTCTCGAAGCTGGCCAGATTCAGGTTGGATCCTTGTCCTTGGGTGTCGACACGAGGCGCAAGATGGTGGATCGAGGAAAGCTATTCTTTCGGCGCAAGAACCATGATCTTGGCGAGCAACGACCGGCAGAGTGGGTGATGAATGTACAGAATGTGCTGCTCGGGATTGACGGAGGGGAGCCAACCGAAGTGCTGGACAATGTTCGGGTCAACATCCATGGGCTTCTCTACAAGGACCTCGAGGGCCTGAGAGATGCATCCATTGCTTTCAAGATTGGGCGGATGCATATCCCGTACGATGACGTGGTGACACTGATGCAGCGCATCAAACAACTTCGACAATCCTCTGTCGAGCCCGCCACCAACGAAACCGATGACGAGGTTTCTTTCTCAGATTTTGTGGAGGAGTTGGATCAGCCTGGGAGCCGAGATGATACGATCGTGCAGGCAGTCGCGGACTCGAAAGAATTTGCCGGATCAATCCTTCGCGGAATACAGGGGATACAGGTGGCTCTGAGTTTCTTCAGGTTGTCTCGGGCTTTCCAGCCCCCTTCGTCCAAGCAAAATCCCGTGTATCTGAACGTGGTCTCGCATGAGCTAGGCATCGATCTCCATCGGATGGACCAAAAGAGTCCTGCCCATCGCATGTATTTCCAGCGCAACGATGTCGCCCACCAAGCCCTTCTGGCGGCCATTTCTCTTTCGGTCAGCTTGGATGATGCTTCGGGGGAGACGGATAACATCCTTTACATCCCAATGGCTACCACAACAATCAAGACCACTCTCCCTTCAAAGACCATTAGTTCTTTCGATGACCATAACCCGGAGGAGCGCAATACGAACATTCTATTTGCTAACCTCGTGGTGACGTCGCCGTCGCTTGATCTCGAGCCAAAGCAGGTCTCTCGGCTCCTGGGCCTGACTCAGGCTAAGAAGGCGCCTTCTCGGGGGAAGAAAAGAGATAACCATAGATTGATATCCAGGCTGCTCCCCAAAGCCAGCATCAAAGTCTCGGTTCATGAACCCGTGGTCCGATTTGTCCTCCCAATTACGAACCCTTCCGACACCCCTAGCGACGATTATAATCTACTCATTTCCTCTATATCCGCTATATCTCTTGACATTGAATCTTCGCATTCGTCAGAAGGCGGGGTCCACTACTCACTGTCGTCCATTTACCGAGTGGCCTCGCACAAGCTATACTACCAGACCCCGTCTGGCGTGAAACATAACCTTTTGACGACCGAGGGCCTGGAATTCAAGGTACTGCTGAGCGCATCACCAGAAGTACGCGTAATCGCGTCAGGAAGCTTGAATACTTGTTCTGCACACATGGTGAACGATGAAGTGAACCGAGGCATCCATCAAGTTCTTGAGCAGTTCCGGGCTCAAACACGGCATAGAAGGAAGGCTTCCATGTCATTCGAGGAGCGGAAACCTAGAGCTCTACGGCGAATTCCTCCATGGTTGCTTCGATTCCAGTTTGAAGCCACTGGTCTCAGCTTGGAAATTGCTGGCGTTGACACCAGTGTATCGGAGGTATCACGTGGTGTCTCGTTCCAGCTTCAGTCGTGGACCGCGGACTACAGAGTCCAGAAATCAGAACCGACGACTGTTAGCTTTGCAAGAAGACGTACCCCAAGTCACTCGACAATCGGTGATGAGTCGTCGTTCCGGTTCCCCCCCACGTCTCCTCCGAGACAGAAACAAGTGGGCGCCACGGATGGAAGGCGACTCGCGCTTCATGTTCGCGGCTTCGAGGGCTTTGTTATAGAATCCGAAGACTACCTGGAGTCGGAACCCTTTTTCTCGCTTCCAAGATTCGAGGTCGCGCTAAGCACGATGAGTGACCGTCTTGGTCCGATATTCAACATCAATTCCGTGTTCAAGGGGGTCTATCTACAATACTCCCTCTATCGCTACTATTGCCTTCGGGTAGCTGCGTCTGTGGTCCAGGAAGCTTTCATGCGAAAAGCGCCGGAGATACCCGAGCCCACATCCCCGGTAGGAAAGGAGTTCACCTACCCCTCATCCCCACGTCCTTCAGCAAGAAGCGAGCTCGTTACCGTTGATGTCCGAGCAACTGTTATCCAGCTGAAGACCTTCATGCCTGCGGACCCTCCGATGCTGGTTCAGATCTACGGGGTAACGGCTGGTTCTCATCGCCTCTCTGCTCCATTTGCAAAGGCACATCTCATTCGGTTGCACGCAGAAGCGCCGAAGCTCAAGGGTGTCTGGGCCCGAATAATCAGCATGAATAACGTCCGGGTTGACTTGCGCAAGATGAAACTCAAGCAAGGCACCAGTCTTGTTGAGCAAAAATCAATAGACGTTTGGGCTGATTTCATCCGACTGGGGGTGCCGCATCACATGGTAATGCATGGCGTCATTGACAATGTGATCAACACTTCCAAGGCGCTCAAGCAACTCCATGAACGGTTCCAAAACCACACGTCCGAATTTGGAGCAGTAAGAGAACCGGAACAGCCGAAGAAGATACCCAGGGTATCGTTGCGGAGCAAAGCCTTGCTATTTGAAATGGAAGACGATGCTTTTGAGTGGAAGCTTGGCTGCATCTATCGAACTGGGCTCCTAGAACAGCGCCAGCGCTTGGCCCGGGAGGAGGCATTCGAGTTAAAGCTTCAGAAGATCAAGGATTCGGACCAACGCCGCTCTTCGTCCAGACTTCGGGCTAAGTCAAGCCACCGAACCCTTCGTAGTGAGCGAGTCAGCGAGGACACAAGGAGAAGCAAAAGTGCCGATTCCAAGCCGCGGAAGAGTTTGCATGAGGACATGCATGGCCGTGGAAAGAAATTCCGCTACGATACTGAGGGAGCTGCCTGCCTGTCTTCCGAATCCAAGATTTCAGCAGAGAATGCCTGGTATCGTCTCCAAGAGCACAACTCACGGTCTTGGAAACATAAAATTGATTCTGCTCTACGGTTCCAGGGCACATCTATCAAGGAGGTGAGAAACCTATTTTCCGGCGCTGACGAGCCGCCTGAAGATGTGCAAGAGACGGAAACCATCCTGTCCATTCCGAACAGGCCCGCTCTTTTGGCTGCCTTGATAAGTGACATCAACCTTGTTATCGACAAGCCCTTCTTCCCTCTGGAAGATTATCCCAAGTTCCTCCACAACGTTGGCAAAGGCATACCGATGTCGACGCAATACGCGCTGCTAGTTCCCATGAGTATACAGCTGGACATGGGAGAGGCGCGCGTCAACCTGAGAGACTATCCTTTGGATTTGCTGCATATACCGGCTTTGCGCCCTGGGCAGTCTCCAAGACTGCCCAGTTGGTCTCTCCGGACGAATCTTGTGATTGCCGAAGAGTACCGCGACTATAAGTCGGCTAGGCAAGTCAAACTCGAATTGGTTCCCGCTGCGGAGCTTTCAGATGGGACCACGAGTCCTCCGTTCGCCATTGAGGTCTGGCGATCTGTATCTCCAGTCAAAACATACTCCGACCCTACCTTTGAGATCAACACGAGTCTGCCAACCAGCATCTCCTGGGGCATGTCCTATCAGCCTGTGATTCAGGACATGATGAAGATTATTGAAGGGTTCACCAAGACAGAGATTGATCCTTCTGATAGGGTTGGGTTCTGGGACAAGATCCGACTCAGCTTCCACTCTCGGATTAAGATTGTATGGAAGGAGGACGGAGATGTCCACCTTCGTCTGAAAGGATCGCGTGACCCGTATGTGGTGACTGGGTTCGGAGGCGGATTCGTCATGTGCTGGCGCAAGGATGTCAAATGGGAGGTTCACACCAGTGATGATCCCAAGGAATTTATGAGCGTCCGGAGTGGAGAGTACGTGATGGCGATACCGGATTATAGCCACGAAGCTCGGTATATGGCCGAAGCTACAGCCCAGGACTTGGAAAGCTCATCCACTTCGAGCGAGCTGAAGAATGCTGCTCATTTCAAGAAGGTCGTCATGAAACTTTCTGGTGACGTAAAATGGGCAGCTGGTTTGGTATTTGAGCGCAATCTAGACGACGGCCAACGGTCATTCGAGTTCAAGCCTCACTATGAAGTCGTGCTCCAGAACCCTGTCCATGTTGACCCAGCGCAGCGAGAGGTAGGCAGGACAACGATCGTGAGACGATTTACGCGACTAACTTGGAGCAGACTTATGATGCGTATCGCGGGTTCCGCAGTAACCACATCCACTTGTCAATTTCGGTTGTTGCTCCGGAAAGCAAAAATTGGTCCGTTGATTCTGTTCAGCCGTCTGCAAGCTATAATACTGTTCACTTGACCCCTCGGTTTTTCACCCACTTCTTCAACTGGTGGTCACTCTTCTCGGGTGTCATGTCACTTCCTGTCCGGCAAGGACCACTGTGGCCCGGCATCACCAAGACGAGCAAGAAGTTCAACCGTCATCTGGCCACTGTCAAGTACCAGTTGCTCTTCGCTCCCTTATTTGTGGCTCACATCTACAAGCACAAGGACCGCGAAGACTATGCCGAAGATGTGGTGACAGCAACAGGCATCAAGGTCCGTCTGGATAGTCTGAAACTCGATGTCCATCAGAGACGGGAAGAAGTCAAGACCCAAGCCAAAGGCCGCCTGAAGCAAACCAAGGCAAGCGCAATGCGGATAAACCAGGCCGAACTGGATCTGCAGTCCGCGGATTTCAGAGCCGTTTCAGCTAGTATCGAAGGGACTAATTTCGACGACATTGAGAACAACAAAGACGACATCCTATCGTCCTTCCAACAGCCCGTGGCCTCCGTCGACCTCTCTCGGTTTACGATTCCTGACCAGAATTTGGACTGGATTGACATGGATGATTTTGTGGAGCTGGATTGGATCCTACCTCAGGAGTCGAATCCCCGGACGCAGATCCTGCCTTTAGCGTTCACGCCGCGCTTTACGTATTTCCGTCAGACAGATCATGGCCAAACAGCCCCTGACGAAACAGGGTACAGTACCTTTGGTGATGAGCCGACCCATGACTGCCTCATGTCGGGGAATAATGAACCCCGCCGGGTACAAATGGAGCTCATCCGAGAGCGCGTCGTTGCTGTTGAAGCACAGACTCGCGAGTGTAATCGTACAATCGGCGAGCAAGAACTTCGCATGACCAGGGACGTCAACCCCGACCCCGCGCTCAAGAGTCAGCATAGCGACTATCTTCGACAGGCAGAAACGCTAATGCGACGGCGGGCATTCCTGACCGCCGGGCTTCAACGGATTGAAAGGCAACTTGCGCGGGAGGAGAAGTTACCGATGGAGAGGAACCCTGAGGCCTTTGTCAACGACAGTGCTTCCCGGATGGGAACTGACTCGGACTCGACGAATGATGTCAAGGATGCCGACATGGACGGGCTGTACTCAAGTCCCGAGGATGAATTAGCCAGCGACTTCAACAACCGATTCATCATCCACAATATCCAGCTGAAATGGAACAACTCGCTGAGAAACATCATCCTGCGCTATATCCATCAAGTCAGCCAGCGGCGTGGATTTGTGTACTACATGTCTCGAAGGGCTGTCAAGTTCATTCTCGACATCGTTGACGAACAAAACAAGAACAAGCAAAAGCATTCCAAGCTTTTCCGGACTGCTTCGAGACGCCCATCCGATGCTGGCGGCCTCGTGGACAGCGACGATGATGACAGCGTCGAGGATCGTATTGAACAGCTGCTGAGCGATGCGAAGCGCTACGTGAATGCCGAAGAACAAGAACATCCTGACCAACGGAGACCGAGTGCTGCTAAATCCGATGGGTTCAGCGAGAATATTGCGCCAGAATTCACTCCCCAAAACAGCTACCATCTGCGACTCATTGCCCCCCAGATCCAACTGCAGAGCGAGAAAAACCAGAAATCCGTGCTCGTGGTTGCCGCCAAAGGTATGCAACTCCAAGTCGTGTCCATTATGGATAAGGAGCGGGTGTCGGACGATGTCAGTGGTCTCGTGCAGCGCCGCTTTAATCTTTGTATGGATGGAGCCCAGTTCTTCGTGGCCACGCAAAAGAGTCTGATGAATCACTTGCAATTCTATGCCGGCAACAAATATGGCAATCCCCCGGGATCAGCGTGGCCGCCTTGGCTGAACCTCGAGGCGCTGTTTGACTTCGAACTGAATCCCTTTGGCTTCTCACGGATTATACAGAAGACCTCGGCCAGCTTGCGGTACGACAAGTACAACAACCTCCGCCTGAAGTATAATGAAGAGGTGGCGAAAGGGCAGTCAGACGAACAGTATAATATGAATGATGTCGAACCGAGAATGGATCACATCAGTGTCGACTTTCCTCATTTCCGCGCCATTTGCGACTCCGCCGAGTACTACTCTATGTACATCATTGTTCTGGACCTTCTCCTCTACAACGAGCCTCTGGAGAAGGTCCGCAACGAACGCCTGGAGAGAATCATGCTCACATCCGACTTTAGTGATCTGAGAGGTGCACCCGAGATGGTTTTCAAGCTTCAGTCTCGCATCCGGCAGCTGGAGGAGATCAAGGAACATTTCCAAATCCATGCCAAGTATCTGGATAAACAAGGCTGGGAAGACCGGTTGGTGCTGGAGAAGGACCTTAGTCAATGTGAGGATGAGTTGTTCTTCTTGATGAAGGCCATCACCTCTTCACAGAGAAAGATTGACCCGAACATGTCAAAGGCACACGGAGTCCTCCGCTGGAATATTTCGGCAAGCGAGGTGGTATGGCATCTGATGAAGGATCAAACCGAACCCCTGGTTGAGTTCCAGCTCCGGAATGCCGAATATGACCGCACAGACAACAGCGACGGCTCGAACCACAACTTGGTTGCCGTCGAACGCTTGTATGGCCTGAACCTTCTTCCCGATGCCATATATCCTCAGATCATCGTGCCTTATCTTGACCAGGCTCGGGGTCTCAGCGGGCCCGATGATTGTATGATCAAGGTGAAATGGCACATGTTGGAGGCTGTTGCCGGCATTCCTGTTCTGGACGATTTTGAGGTATCCCTCTTCCCGCTCAAGGTTCAGTTGGAGCGGGAGCTTGGCCAAAAGGTGTTCGAGTACATGTTCCCTAACGTCGGGTCGACTGCGTTCGAGAACGGCGGATTCTCACCTTTCATGATCAAGAACATGAAGCCGCTCGACGAATCGTCCGACTCGGATGACGAGGAAAGCCCGACCTCACACGTACACCAGGACGCGGGCGATCTTTCGACGGACGACTTGCCGTTGAAGGGCCCCGGGGCAATTGAGCTGAGGTTGCAACCGACACTGTCACTGTCCGAGGAGGCCAGACCCAAGTCTCATCACCGCCAACTCAGAGGTCTCGCCATGACCCCTCTTCACAAGGATAACAAGGACAACCACATACGGCCCTCAACGAGCGGCGGGTTGGCCAAGAAGAGATCCGTCGACAGTCTGCGGATGCTGTCCAGGCAACCTACCGAGAAATCTGTGGCTAACGGGTCGGGTGCCTCGTCTACCAACGAAGAGAAAAAGAAGTTCGCCCTCGGAAGAATACCGACCAAAGGCAACAAGTCGAAAGACACTCCTGATGATTTGTCTCAGATGATGTCGCGCGCGTCGAACTACATGACGCTCGCGCATGTCAAGGTGCATGATGTGGTGCTGTGCTTGAGTTACAAAGGCAAGGGAGAACACAACTTGGAGGATCTTCACGACTTTGTTTTCCGACTACCCGTCCTAGAATACCGAAACAAGACGTGGTCGAACCTCGACTTGGCCTTGCGACTCAAGAAGGATGTGATCAAGGCTCTCATCTCGCATGCGCCCGCCATCCTTGGGAACAAGTTCTCGCACCACCGGCCTTCGAAGCAGCAGCAAAAACGGTACCGCGAACTGGCCAGCTCGTCTCAGGTTATGCAGCAATCGGACAGTGCAGTGAATACATCGGACAATGCTCAAAGCATGACCAGCGTGGACTCGAACAGCGAATACTCCGAGTCTCAGCGCTCTGGGAAATCCGGGACGTCTCCGCTTGTGCGATCCAACTCTCTAGGATCGAGTATGCTCCATGAGCCAGGGGGTGTGTTATCGGACTCGCGGTCTGCGAGCGAAGTTGATGTGGATGCTCGCTGGGAGGTATGTTTGATGAAGCCAATTCGAATGGATGGTCGCTAATTGATCTATAGCAATCTCGCAGAATTGTCAACCCTCCTACTCGGCCCATGACTTCGGGCAACGCAATGCCTAGGTCCCAGACGATCAAGACCTGGGACGAACCTGAAGAAACGTGAGTGATCCCGGCTTGCTTTGGTTGCGGCATACTGACTTTTCCAGTGCGAGCCACAAGGCGACGTCGATTCGCAACTTTGGCCGAAAACTGATACCTTCACGAAAATGAGCCGTCGCCTCTACCTTTATATAAACCTGTTCCATTTCTGCTTTCGTTATTTGGACATTCCTGCCTCGCATTTTGCCGTGTGATACCCCCAACGCAGTGGGTCGTATATAGGCGTCAACACTTTTTGTTTCCTGTCTCCATCGCGCTGTCGATGTTTCCAGGTGTTCCAGGGGTATAGTGTTATTAAATCCTCTTCTTGTGCAAAGTTGGCTTTATATTTGGCTTTGTTGAAAGATACTATTAATCTTAGTTACGTGCTGCCTCTGGTCATGGCTGTGTTCTTGAGTCGGTGTTTCCTCTGTATGTGCATGAGGATGAGGGATTCAGCAGGACCGCAATGTCATTTGGCAGAGTGCAGTGCGCATGGACATATTCTTGGGTGTGTTAGTATGGGTATATATAGATAGACGGTGCAATATGGATTATTTTGAGTCTACTCTAGTCAACTGTGTGTTTCTGAACCGCATCCAGATCTATCCCAATCCTCTTTCGCAAACACAACCTCATCAACATCACCCACACACTCCACAGCCAATAACCAAACAACATCTCACTCCAACCCCTCAATTACCCCCTCACACAACCGCCTAATCTGTCCCCACCTCTCCAACAACATCCGTAACTTCTCCCTCTCCCACGCCCTCGACCCAACCTTTCCCCCATCTCCATCTCCATTCCCATCCTCTTGATCTTGATCCTTCGAATCCAACATCCCCTCAATAATCCCTTCCGTAACCACACACTCGGAAACATACTTCTCCACCCAGTCGCGGATGATGCGGTTGGATTTCTGCTCGTCTACGCCGTGACAGGGTCGGCCTGAGACGTAGTTTCGCCAGTCTCGCCGGGAGAGGTATTCTAGGGTGGCGGCGGAGTGGATGTTTGATGGGGTTGAGGGGGGATCGGGGTGGGGGAGGGGGAGGGTGTAGTTTCTGTTTTGTTGTTAGGGTTGGTGGTGGTGGTGGTGGTGTGAGGGAGTGAGTGGGTAAGTAAGTGGGAGGGATCGGGGTTGGGATTAATTGGTTGGCGGGAAGGCTAGGGGGAATGACATACCCGAAGATACCCTGGGCAGCTAGTTCTTTTTTCTGGGCTATGGTGAGATCTTGGAAGATGATGTCGTCGAGGTAGATTGTGTCGGAGGGGTTGGTGGGGAGGGAGAAGCCGTCTTAATGCCTGTTAGTCGTGGTATATTGGACGTGGGTGTGATGAGTAGGGAGAGCATAGGTGGAGATAGGGGAGAGCAGGGTAGGATGGACATACATTCAACGAGGAGAAAGTCGTTCGAATGCGAACCGTAGCTCATGAAGATTTCTTCACCCTTTTCTGCATGGAGTTAGCTTTGCGTTGCTTGCTTTCTTTTGAAGGGGTAGGTTGGTCATAGATGGTAGGTGGGAGTACCGTATCGGCGTGTGGCTCTAAAGGTGTATTTCTTGCCGTCAAAGGTGACGTCGCAGGCCTGCCAAGTATATCATCAATATCATGGTGAGATGGATTAGTGAGTGTAGAATGAGATGAGAGAACGCACCGCATCATCAACATGATTAAAGTAATCCGCAAACGGGACCATCCCAATCGCATCGTTCCAGTCCTCCGGCTCATCCTTCCCCGGCGAGACATAATAGAAGCTCCGCGAGTTGATAATACACCAGTAATAGGCGAAGGTCTTCCACTCTGTCTCCGGGTAGACAGTCACCACGTGTGCCCAGGCATCTTTGAGTCGTTTCTCTTGCTGACTGAGCAGGTTCTGATATCTCGTATCGTAGTCCACACCGACGGGCTCTTTGGAGAAAGAGTTCCAGTCCCCGGAAATGGATGGCGGGAGGAGGACTTTCCTCTGTGATGATGAGGAGCTGGCTCCGTAGCTGGAATTGGATACCCGGAGATGTTCCGGCCAGAGGACTGGCATGCTGTCCTCGAACTCATCGAATGAGGGCCAGACTTTTCGCCAGGGATCAACGTCCTTGAGAAGAGCCGGGTCACCGTGCGTGAGAAACGCAGCGAGGATCCCGTGGATGGATGTGCCCGAGGGGAATTGCGAGGTGAATGATGATGGGATGGAGTCGATGGTTAGCATGAGGTTGACGGGGACGGTGAGCATAATTTCATTGTTCTAAACATTATCAGTGGATGATCCAGATCCATATACTTCCTCTGGATTAACTCCCTTGTAGGTCCCACTCACTTTTATTGTTCGAGTTGCTTTCATCCCCAGTCGTCGGCCTGGGAATCGGGCGGGCGTGATGCCCTTGATCTTGATCCCTGCGCCCTCGGCCCATTGCATGAACGTCAGGTGCTCCTCGCCGGGGGAGACTTCCATCTTACTACTCTGTATCTGTGCTACTCGGACCGATTGCTGGGCTGGGATGATGGATGAAACTGCGATGGATGGGTGTAGTTCTTGACGCGGATTAGATAAGCCGATTATCTCGATAAGGGAAATTTTATCCCGCATCAACAGTTCAACACCCGCGTCGACCCTCACCCACAGCTTCATCCTGCAGCTGCCCTGCACCCGGCACAATCACCATGGCCGACGCACAAGCAAGCCCGACAGACGCGCCCCCCGACTCCCACATCGATCATGCTGCCTCCCTCCGATACTGGAACAGCGTGGCCGCCAACTCCAAAACCATGCTCGGCATGCTAGGCAGCTACCCCTGGTACACGCGCATCGACCTCCGCGGCTCCAAGACCTTCCTTGGTAAAGTCCGCCGAATGATCCCCAACTGTCCGACGGAGGGGAAGCTCCGGCTCGGGGCAGACTGCGGGGCTGGTGTCGGACGCGTCACGGAGGGGCTCCTCAGCCAGGTCTGCGACACGGTGGATGCGGTCGAACCCGTCGAGAAATTCCTCGAGGTGATCCGGCAGTCGGAGTTGAAGCGGACCGGCGTGGTGGGGGATATATATCCAGTGGGCTTGGAGAATTGGTTCCCTGAGAAAAAGTACGATTTGATCTGGACGCAGTTCTGCGTGGGGCATCTTACGGATGTGCAGTTGAAAGAGTACTTTGTTCGGTGTCGGGAGGCGTTGACGGACGCGGGGGTGCTGGTCGTCAAGGAGAATCAGTCGACGGATCCGTTCGGGTTGGATATGTATGATGAGGAGGATAGTAGTGTGACTCGGACCGATGAGAAGCTTCGGTTGCTGTTCCAGGAGGCTGGGTTGGGGGTCGTCGCGTCGGAGTTGCAGTTGGGGTTTCCGAAGAATTTTAAGCTCCTGCCGGTGAGGTTTTATGCGTTGAGACCTTTGACTTGAGGGTCTGGTTGGGTGATGGGATTCTTGAGTGATCCCTTTTTGCGGACCAGACGGAGGTAATCCTCCTGAGACCGGCGTGGTGGATGTTTCTTGTCCAGTCACTCCCATTGTCCGTCTTGGGAGTAGAGCAGCACCACTCGGGTCAGGCTCTGTAGCAACACCGAGTCCTATGTAGCGAGACTTCGCTGCTTCGACGTACGTACGGCGCTATGAGCCAGCCATGAGAACCGTTGTTGGTGCCATCACCTGGATAAGATTTCCAGATAGTGAGGCGCGTTCTTCGAAGAGGCTCGTCGCAGATCTACAGTCCTTCCCGGATGCATGACGAATGAAGATCAGATATTTTGATTGATAGGTACAAAGACATAGTACCCAAGCTCGAGTCTATCTATGCTAGCTGCAACAAATGATGTCAACGCCAAGATCACGGCCCCCGTTATGATGCAATCAACAATATTAACGTGTATGTGATGACCATGCATTGCGAGAAGCTAGAAACCACCGGGTAAGAAAAGAAGGAAGCCAGTGGCAAACAGAAGGAAGGGTATCAGTGTATAGTACAGCCGGCGCGAGCCGTGAATAAACATTCCATCATAATAAGTTTTCGTGTTGTTTCATCAATCATGCGATGAACGTTCAGTTTGCCACCACTGTATTGTCTTGGCGTAGAATCGAGTACCCACTTGGATAATTGGTGGATTAGTGGGTTTCGATATGCTGCTGCAATTGATAGGGTGGCCGGATGTTCAGCATATTACCCTTGGCTGACGTGCTCAGCTCGACGGAGTAGACGGAGGAGCCTGCTTCTCTCGGAACCAGGGCATGAAACTTGGCAGATGATCCTCAATAGCCTCGAGCCTGGTCCGAGCACCACTGGGCGCATCAGGATCATCGGTGTACGGGATGCCTCCTTGGCCTCGGTTCTCCTTCCAGCACTCCTTTTCACGACGGAGATCGCTTTGGACCCATGGTATCGTGATTAATGTCCAGAGCGCAGCCCAGGCAAACGGTAACGCCCATCCCAGCTACGCATCTTAGCATCAAAACCATTTGAACATTCGCCTTTAGGATGCAACTTACAGTGTATGCGACTGGCTGTGGGACTGTAAAGACAATCGCAGTGATGGCGGCAGCGACCACGATGGACCCCCCAGCCCAAAAACAGTTCATCTGGATCAACATCCGCCGAAAATACGGACTGGACAGGTACCGCGTGCGAAGAGCATATCGGTAGATCTGACCACCACCTCCATCAACCGCCACCACATCTTCGATGAGAACGTATAGGGCCGTGGGCATCGTCGAGCCTTTGGGTGTTGAGGATATCCGAAAGGGCGCTTTGACACCGCAGGCACGGAGGATGTCGAGGGCTAGGAACACGCTACCGAAGTAGAACATCACCGTCGGAAGGATCATGCCGATGAGACGCACTGTTGAATCAATCAGCACCGATAAAAGACTGCGATAATACGATAGGTTTACCATATGGCTCTGCAGGAACGGTTCCACTGTGATCATGTTAATCCAGTCTTAGGTTGTCGGTGGTATCACCTACACGATGAGCTCGACGGCCAGGATCAACCAGACGATGGTGAAGTTGATATGGAAGAAATCCAGCTGCAGCCATCAGCATCCTACTGCAATGTATGGATCAACGGAGAATGCGTACCCATCCCTTCCTAGCATTCAACGGCCGGGCTCGCGAGTCTTTTCGGAACAGGTTATAGAGACGATAGAAATATTCGAATACCGAAACTCCGCCTAACGACGCCGTCACGATACTAAAGACTATAGAACAGAGAACCAGTCAGAGCGGATAAAAGATGAAAGGGGACGAGCTCACGTACCCAAGTTATGTGAGAGATCGGTGGCATACCAGAGCGCCCAGTATAGGACGAGCGGCTGAGCCAGAGTATCGATAACAAACACCGTCCAGAAGATGGCGATGGACTTTTTCCTCGTGCGCAAGGAGTAGGGGAGCGGCGGGGGCTCTGGACAAGCAGCGGGCCTCGCTTCTTCGTCCATCGATCTGGCAGGAGTGGTGAGATGCAAAGTCGAATGGTCAGACGGTCTAGATTGTTCGAGGGACGGCGGGATACATGACGGGACGAAGCGATGGGAGAGGAACAGGAAGGAGGATGGCACCAATAGCCAGAACTGGGACCCGAGGATTATGAAGGAAAAATGACGGGCGAGAGATAAGCCCCAAGGCCGGAAAGGACGGCAGGGGCACCTCGTAACGATAAAAGTTTCTTGGGATTTTGCCATCGGCGGATTGGCATTGCAGCCGTGATGCCTGACGTAACCGGGCCGTGATGTCATGCGGTCTTACTGCTCCTGGTTTAGCCCGTCGCGTTGTCGATCCTGCGATCCAGACCGGTTCTGTTTGACAATCATCTATCTAGAATATCTAGAATATTGTGAAGATCATCCTTATGTTCTGACACCGATGCTCACAATTTAATGTGCGTTGGAGACGCTCTTTGTCAGCTGCCAAGTTTAACTAGCCTTCCTAGGTAGAGAGGACAGGATTGATACGGCAATTCCAGAGCATGTCGCCCATCATGTGACCAGCATATCGAAAAGGGATGTGAAACCAAAATCCACCGGATGAAGTGTCCTACTTGGTCGCCATATTCCAAGAACCCACCCCTGGCATCCAATCATTCGAGACCAAGAGCTAATCCTAACGTTTTCTAGTCAGGAGATTAGCGAAAAAGGAATGCTCTACATGCCATGAAGAAGATTGATCTAACCTGGTATAATCACTGATTAATACAGCCTCCCACATAGTATGCGGGGTTTATGAAGCATACAGAAGATGAAATAGGGCATTTCCTATGTAATCATGTCAAAATGTCGCCTTGTGACCGGGAGAAGCCATTTATAAAGGATAATTTCAAAATGGTCGTCCTCACATCCCAGGCTTTCTTCTCTATTAATAATATCAAACACATCCTGATCTGCTTGGAATTTTGGTCTCCCCCCCTTTCTGACTTCAAAGATATTCCATCAAAAAAACTCCGTGATTCCGGGTTTCCTGGTGTACCTTTCTACCCGCCAAACAGTCAGTAGCCAAGAGCCATGGCATCTCACGAGGGTCAAGGCCAGACCTTGGAAGAACAGAAAACCTGGCGGGGACCAACTTTCTGGGATAACCTTTCCAAGACCTTTTTGACGAAAAAGGCGCTGAAGGAACTGAACCGGAGAAATCGTCAAATACAGCCAAGCCAAAGGTTGTATAACCCCTACCCTGTACTCACTGATCGATACGAAGCTGACCAACACTCCAGACCCTCTCAATCTGTACCCTGCCAATCTTCTCCGGACGGTCTCTTTACCTGTACGGTACTCTACCCCAAGAGTCTTCGACAACTAGCTCGGCACGGAGGCCCCGATCTCTCCAACCTCCGAGGAGTAAGTCACTTCGCTGTTTGTTAATGAACGGCTTTCTTCAGAGTTGGACGCTGATGTCTTCTTATACACTAGTACCGATTACCTAGAGAATATGACAGCTACTCCATAAGCTGCAGTCAGTCTGAATTCCTGGAGGCAATGGCTTCATCTGGAAGTACATCACATTCAAAGACCACGACTTATAGCCGTAACTTTCAACAGCATCTCATCGATCACGGCATCTACCCTCCTTTCATGAGATGCCCGGATGGTCGAGCGCCGAAAAAGCCCGAGAATCTTGCCACGATCATGCAAAGACTGTCTCAAGATCGACCTTCATCTCCGCAAATCTCCCAGGCCGAGTTCGAGGAAATCCAACAAGAGTATCTGGAGGGATACAAAGAACATAAGGTGAATTCCATACTTATTTCTTTGTTCGAAGGGGATCCTAGCGACTCAAGATGCATATCTGGATTCCGCTGCACCAATTTCGTGCCTTTCACAGATGGCAACATCGGTTCAGCAGAGCCTGATTTCCTTGCCGGTGCGCGTCCGGAACAACTGAACTCGGAGGTCTGCAACATGCTCAGTGGGCAAATTCTTCCATCGGCCGGTTACGAGTTGATCGTTCCGAATTTCTTCTTGGAGGCCAAAGATCCCGACCCTGTGCCTAGACTCCAAGCATGTTATAATGGTGCCCTGGGAGCCCGAGCGATCCATGCTCTCCAATTCTTCCAGCAGGAGAATCCTGTCTCGGATAACAATGCCTATACAATTAGTGCGACCTTTTTCCATGGGATACTTGGATTATATGCCCATCATTGCACTCAGCCGACAGATGGCAGCGGTCCAGAGTATTTCATGACACTACTCAGAGCATGGCACTTGCCGGGCGACCTGGAAATATGTCGGCAAGGAATCAACGCGTACTGGAACGCTCGGGACTGGGCCAAAGAGCAACGGGAGGAATTCATCAAAGCAGCGAATCAAAAAAAGCCGAAGTCGCAGAATCTCTCGACATCTCCCACGGCTAAAGAAAAGGTCGGGGTCAAGAAGAGGGCGGCCTCGGCCACCGATGCACTGGGGCCTGTCAAGAGGGCACGATACGAAAAGTGATTATATTTTGGCCGACATGCCCTGCGATTTACGTATGCAACGCTTGACTCTTACGGTGTCGATATTCTTTCCTGCACAGCAGCCGCATGCAACATTAATCGAATGTAGCTATGGAATTGAAGAAGTGTATTACCAGCTTACAACCTTGATAATGATGAAACAATATTAACTCATTCCTTTCGACGCAGACTTCGTTTTATATCTGTCTTTCATCTGGCTCATCTCATCCAAATAGACTACTTGACGGATGCCGGATGGCAACAGATCCGCGCGGACGATGGTCGGGTCGATGGCCCGCCGATTCCGTCCCGAGCTCAGCCTAACGTGCCCGGCCTTTGGCTTCCATCTATGATAACCCCATGGGAGCTGTCTTCTTGGACTATCATTCGCTGTGTCGCTAACTTTAGTTCGATCTCTCAGTTTCCTGCGTGGTCTACCTATCCCCACGACAGAAAGGCCTGCTTACATACCCCTACAACTAGAGGAGAGCACACGAGTTATCAGGGGACCATCATGAGAGTGGGATTGGTTTTGTCAGCACAAATGGAGCATCGTAAGGGGTTATTTCTGTTGATTATCAGAATTTGCGAAGATGCATCTATATAAGACCTCTCAATTCCCGATATCACTCGAATATTCGTCTACATATCTCATCCGACAGACCCAACCATCCGCCGGCTGAGTTACGGGGCACAACAAGATGACATCAACTATAAGCCGTGTCTTTACAGCTTTTGGCCCGCCAGCAGTGGAGAAGAAGAGTGATGCTATTAGGTTCGGCATCCTGGGAGCTGCAAAGATCGCGTAAGTGTCAATTGCCGCTTGATCGGCCTCTACTGTTGTCAGTACGCGACTAACAATGAACAGTCCTCTGGCGTTGATCACCCCAGTCAAGTCACATCCCGAAGTCATCGTGCAGGCCATCTCTGCTAGAGATCATGCCCGGGCTGAGGAATTCGCCAAGAAACATGGTATTCCCCAAGTCAGGAGCTCATATCAGGGTTAGTCTTGGCCCTTGACCGCCGATCACCAAAGGCTAACCATCGTGCACTGAAGAGATTCTTGACGACCCGAACATCGATGTCATTTTCATCCCACTGCCCAACGGTCTGCACTTCGAATGGGCCGTCCGCGCTATCCGCGCTGGCAAGCATGTTCTACTCGAGAAACCGTCCACCTCCAACGCAACCGAAGCTGGCATCCTTTTCAACCTGCCGGAATTGTCGCGGCCCAACGCCCCAATCCTCCTGGAAGCCTTTCACAACCGCTTCCACCCAGCCGTTCGCCTATTTCAGTCCTTCATCAACCCCGCTGACGTCGTGCACGTTCACACCGATTCCATGGTCCCGTGGTTGTTGACTGCCAAAGATAATATCGAGTTTAACTACAGCCTCTCTGGTGGAAGCATGATGAACCTGGGCACCTACAACTTTGGCATTTTGCGGATGATTTTCAATGATGAGCCTGTGGAATGTCTGTCATGCGAGACTAGTGTGCTTGGTGATGGCGTCCACGATAAGTGCGATTATGACTTCAAGGCCCAGTTCCGCTTCCCTAATGGCGGAATTGGCGAGGCAACGACAACGCTGAGGGGTCCCATTCTGTGGAAGCCCTCCGAGGCCCGAGTGACGACCAGGGAGGTCGTGGTCCCAGACAAGACTCTCCCGCCCACCGAAGAAAAGGTGTTGACGCGACAGGTAACGCTGCACGGATTTATGCACGCGTTCATCTGGCATCGCATCGACATAAAGGACTCCTATGTGATCCGCAACAAGGAAAATCGCAGACCGGTCAAGAAATGGACCGAGTCCAAGTCCCACAAAGCCTACACCTACAAGGAAGCGGGTGGCGCATTTGCGACCTTGCCTGGCGAGGACTGGTGGATGTCGTATCGCTGGCAGCTGGAGGAGTTTGTGAACCGGGTCAAGGGTCGTCCGACACAGTACTGGGTGAGTGCAGAGGACTCGGTTAAACAGATGAAGATGATCGATATGGCCTATGAGAAGAGTGGGCTGGGCTTGCGGCCGACTAGTTCGTTTCGGTAACTTGGAGATTGCTATTGAGAGATTTCGCTACTGGTTTTTGATTGTACTTTCTGCCATTTATTCTGTTTGAAGTCTAGAAACATTGTTCATGTCTATGTTGTGATGAAAGTGTAGAACAGCGGAACACGTGATGACGTAGGAATGCCGACGCCCACGTGACGCCCCCGCCACCCCCGCCGCCTTTCGGGCCCGACCTCATTTTCCTCCGCGACGCTGGTTCGAATCGCGTCTCTGGCTCAGCATCCCCTCATTTCTGCTGCACCCTCTGCTCCTCCATCCGTTGTCTAGGCAATGGATTGAGGTCGAATCCCGTGGACAAATTTTGCAGGCACGGTCTGGACGCCGACCCGGCTGAAGATGGCGCCTAGCTTACGAGAACTGATTGATTTTCTCCTGGCAGAGATTGCTCTCTGTGGTGATCAAGGTCAGTCGCTTTTTTTTTCTCCGGTTAAGACTAGCTATGCCACCCCTGCATGCGGCATCCGTCTGATTGGACCCGCGAACATCCACTGTAGACTCTGCCGCTGGATACCTGCATAAACTCAATCGACCTGTCATGCGATTGGCCTCAGAAGCATCCCATCAGCCAACTAACGTCCACCAGGCGCTACCCCGGCCGATATACTAACCTTCATCGATACCTTTTATGCCAAGGCTGCGCAAGATGCAGCCCGCACCCACATCGTGGACCGTCGGTTCCAGGAGAAGGTCTGGTCCTGGCTGATGAAAAACCCAGAAGTATCGGTGGGCAAAGACAGGGAAGGAAACCATCTCAGCCTCCAAGATGCCGAGGGTCGTAAGCATCGTCAAGCCAATGCGGAGGCGGATCAAGTCGCCCGCGGAGTATCGGGCCCTGTCCGCGTCTTCGTATCAGAAGAGCGAACCTGGCTCGCAGTCACCGGTCATGGACCGGACGAAACCAAGGTCTTTCCCACTGAATTTGCCCTGCTCTCCATCATTGCATCGCGAAAGCACAATGGCATTGCTCAGACAGAGCTAGTCAAAGTTAGTGGTCAGGACAAACGTTCGGTTCCCAAGCGAACGGATCTTCTGCAGAAAAAGGGCTACATCGAGAAACGGGCCATCCAAGTCAAGTCCACCCGGACCAGCCTTTGCACCCTGCGCAAGTTCTTGTCACCGGAGCACCTCAAGGACAGACAAGCTGGTCAGGATTCAGAGACAGCGCAGGGGGATAACATGATTGATTTCAGGGAATTTACCGACCACCTCTTCGAGATTCTCCAAGAGTACCAGATCATTTCCCGCAATGATCTCAAGGAGAAGCTCGGGTTTGCCGACCACTGGCGCTGGAGAATCCTATCCCGGGCGCTCCGGAAGTTCGAGCGCATAGGAGTCCTCAAACGTGTACGGGCCTTGTCCCAATATGCGCATACTCTTAAGAAATTCCACCCTTGTGTCATGCTCATTCGCGAACCAACGGAAAGAGACTTTGAACTCTTCAACGAATTTAGCCGAGGCATCTTATCCAATTTGGAGCAGGAAGACAATGTCGATATCGATGACGATCTTGAGCAGGACGGCACACCGCAGGATGCATTGCAGCCCGAGTATGGCGCATTCGGCATTGTGAAGCGTGACGCAGTGGAAGACTCTGGTCGAATCCTCCCCTCTTGGACCGCAGATCGAAACATCCACAATCTAATAGTCGATATTGTTGGTCAAACAGGGACCACCGGGATTACCAACCAGGTAAGTGCTGTCAGGTGAACCGGAAGAGCAGAGCAGACATTGACTGAGCAGGGGATCTTGAGAGCCTGTTTCGGCGGCTACTTCCGACGGCCGTTGGAGAATGCAGTGAGCCGTCTCGTGGAATGCTGGCAATTATCTCAGCCTCTGCATCTGCGCCATCTTGCTATCGTCAGAGATACGGCACTTCAGCGGACCATCACTCACTATGTTCATTACACCGCAACAAACTTCAAGCAAATCGTCGACTCCGGGGAAGCGGTGTGGGAGGCGGTTGAGTTTGCCCCGAAAAAGCTCAAGACAAACAATATCCGCATTCCTCCTGTTGATGCTGTCCCTGAACTTGATGAGTACGGGCTTTTCCTCGCTATCCCCAGGAAGGAGGTATTGAGGAATGGGAATGCTACTCTTCTGGAGTGTATAGTGGCGGGGAAGCCGCCAAATTACGTTTTCTCCAGCAGTGATGCTGTAGCGGCACGTCTGGAGGACGGAACATACGTAATCCAACAGCGCATTCGAGGCTCTGACAATCCTTTGGCACACCCTGAGGCTACACCGATTAGGATGAAGAAAGAACGTCGAGATGCATCCGATGCTGAAATGGGTGATGCGTCTAGTGCCAAACCGAAAGGGCGCCCAAGGAAGACGAAGCGAGATCCGGACGCATTCCGGGGCATGTCTGAAAAGGAGAAGCTGGAGGCTCTTGGACTGGACAAAACATGGACTGAGTATAGCGTCCTGCTCCTTGAACGCTCCGGTCCGGGGGTGTATGTCACCCCGCGTGGACGACGACGACCGGCTGGTAAGAGGCAGGGGCGTCCGGCAGCCAGCCGGATTGCTGTATTCCGAACACCAACCCTAGCTTCTCTCCCTTGGTTCCAGAAAGAGGTTGGATCTGACGATGATTCAGTCTCTGTGAGAGAGACCCCTCTACCGCACAGCGCACAGCCTCAACCTGTCCCTGCAATTGATGGGGATGCTGCCCCTCCACTAACCTCGCCGGATAGTCCTGCTCGGGTGTCTAAAAGAAGGTTGCGACAACTTGGCTCAGATACAGAGCTTGGACCCGGAAGTACTAGGAAGCAGCGCCGTGTCGAGGAAGTTAATGGTGACTCGCAAAATGTCCTCCCCGCCGAGGAACAAGAACGTGAACCTGGAACTATGCAGGTCTCACCCAGGCGAACAAAAAGGAAAAGGGCCGTGTCACCACAGCTCCAAGAACAGAGTCCCATTCCGACGAATGATCGTGCTGCACATGTTCCTCCTTCGACCGAAACTCCGCCGCAAGGCCGCAACGATCAGCCTGCCATTCATAGTGAGGGCGTCATTGAAACACCATCTAAAAGAACGCGCTCTGGACGAGTCTTGCGGGGTGGAAAGGGCTTGGTTGGTCCAACTGCTGCTGAAGCAAACGACCCTACATCGACGGCAGACGGGCTTCCCAGTACACCATCTGTGGCCAATGCGACTTCAGAGGTCGCCACAACAGATGACGCGGCTCAACGCCAACCCGGGATTTCTGTAGCTTCCGAAACGGCGCCCGACAACAAGATCGGAGCCGTCTCAGAGACGCCGGAAACGTCGACCAAAAAGCGACGGATCTTTGCAGAAAAGGGTGGATCAGTCGCTGTTCTTCGGAGGTCGATCGTTATGGATATCCTCGAGCAAGCCGGTGGCGCATATCCTATGGGTACAGAAGTCTGGTATCCATTCATGACAGCGTGGCAGAAGAAACGACATAAAGAAATACCCGATCTGCGCACCATCAGGACAGTCGTGAAAATCATGATCGACAGTGGCAAGGTCCGCCAGTTGACCTTTAGTGGTAGAGACAGCAAGGGAGTAATGGTGACCAAAAACATCATGTACAAAGCGGATATGCAGCCCGACGACCCTTTGATTGTGGATATGCAGAAGAAAATGCTGGCCGCAACCCGATACTACTTTCCTCCAAATGTGGAAATCGACCCCGAGATCTCAAAGAATGGCAACCGGAATGCCCTGCGCAGGGACATGAAACAACTTTCTCAGCTCCCTGTTGAACGTAGCGTGACGGTCCAGCTGCACCAGAAACCCGCAATGGTTCGGGCCGTGGAAAGACGCCGACAACACATGTTGCGAACCGAACTGTTGCAGCGGCTGAGTATGGGCGATGAGTATGACTTTGACGCAGCAGATGGATCGGAAATTGTCCGACTCATGACCCTCCGTCGTCGCTCTACCAAAGACAATGCCAGTGGACTAACATCCATCTCCCGACCAGGACGCATGGGGGATGGGACTCGGCAAGGACAAAGACGGCGGGCAGAGGCAGGGCTGGCTTCTCTTCGCAAGATGAGGCGACTCTGGTCCTCCATCGCGCCGTACACGATGCTGATGAATACGAAATCCACTTTCCACTCCACCACTGGAACCTTTGGTACGGAAGCCGGGATTCCGGCTCTGCAGGCTGCCAAAGAACGTGCGAAAGTGGCTGCCAGAAAGAAGGGTCACCATATACCTTCGGGACTGCCGCATTCGCTCGATGATATTTTCAGCCAGACGCGGAGACGAACCATGGATTACACTGGGAAATCCGATCCCCGGTCACGTCGGTTCTTCCGGGACAACAATGTTATTCTCAAGTGGGAGCTCAACAATGAAGATTTGCTCCGTCGGAAGAGCACCGACCTGTTGTATATCAACCAGACGGTCCAGGACATGGAGACTCCTGGCATCGAAGGTGACATCCGGTTCGATGTGGACGAGGAAACCGGAAGGGTGGCGATACCACGGACTCCCATGACCACTCGACAGAAAGCACGCCTTGAAGGCCAGCCTGCTCAATCTCGGCGACGACGTTCTGAGCCGGCTATGGAGCCGAAACACCGTCGTCTTGCCAAACTGAACGAGAGCCTGGCCGCCGACGAGAATCGGCTTGCTTCGACGCAAGCCGGGCCACGCCAGCCGGCCCGTCGTAGCCGTCTTGTCGCGCAAATGCCGCAAACACTCGTTCAACAGTTCATCGCGGCGATTGTTGCTGTGCGCAGTTTAGCCGGGGGGTCGGATGCTCGTTTGATTGACTGGTCCCTTCTATGTTGCTGCTTTCCGGATCTGGACCCGGCCTTTGTCATTGGCAGAGCGAAGGGGATTCTTACGAAATATCGGCTGCAGATCGTCAAGATGCAGAGTGATTTTCAGGAGCGGTTCATCGAAGCCTATGCCAATGACCAGGTGCCCCCGATCGACTACGACAACCTCGAAGCGTATGACTGGGAGGGGGTGATTGAGTGGGCCAACACGCAGCTGGATGCACCCCGATCCGAGAAGCTTCCCGACCTGCCAGCAACCAGGGAGCAGTTTGACAGCGTTTTCGATTTACGAGAGGAGCCAGTCGTGCCGCTGGATGAGCTATACCAGGCCACTCAGTCAGTCACGATGAGCCGGAAGCGGGCGCTCATCGCCAGTGTTCCGTTTGCTACGCCCCTGACCGACCATTCGACACGGCCTCAACCACGCCGAGATGAGCTATCACGCCTGGAAGTTGCGAAGACATGGGTGCGGGCCAACGTCGTAACCCCGCAAGAGACGTATCGCCCGGCCGACGCGCGACAAGCGCTGGAGGGCTTTGGCGAACACGTTGTGCAGCAGGCGCTGCAGTCGCTGGTGACGGAGCGGGCCCTCTCCATGGGCAATCGGGGCCGGATCACCCCTGGCCGGAACTATGACGTGACGGAGCACTTCCTACTAACCCTAGGACGGCGACGTGTGATTGAAAGCACTGAGCTGCGGCGCGCGCAGCGATTCAAGACGGAGATTTTGGATCCGGCCCTGCGCCAGCAGGGGTACTTGGACATCGACTACAACGCCGAAGATGGCGACATGCTCGTTGCGATCAACCTGTTTGCCACGGGCCGTGTGGTTCTACAGCCGCGTGATGCCCCGCGCGAGAAGTACGGACTGACAGACGGGGGATACCTGACGCGACAGATCGACAAGGACAAGCTGCGGTTCCCCGTGGAGGTGCGGCCGGCCCAGTCGTACGTGTACGGGAACCCTATCCGGGCGAAGACCAGCAGCCTTGCCGCCCCGCGCCCACCAGAGGGCATCGACCCAGCCACGCAGCTGCCGGCCAAGGTTCCGCTATGGTACGACATCCACGGGGCGTTTGTGCGGGTGCTGTGGGACCTGGCGGTGGCGGCGGTCGTCGGATGCGTGGCGACACGACCGGGGACCAGCACGAAGGCGATTGCAGGGATGTTGAAGCCGACGATGGGCGGATGGGAGGTGCAGCTGCTATTGGAGTGGCTGGAGGGCGTGGGAGTGGCGCGATTGGAGGAGGAACCAGGGAAGCAAAAAGAGCGAACAGAGGAGCAAGCGGGATGGGTGGTTCAAGAATGGTGGTGGATGGTATTGGGTTGATCACATTTATTATAACATATATATATACTCCATAGCTCAGTCGATTTTGACCCTGAATAATGACAGATGTCTGGATGTCACTTGATCTATATACACAGTAGTACATAGTCATAGTCCCTTCCTTCCAAAACCCTCTCAACTCTACAATTGAAAATACAAATCATCTAAAAGCCGTACTCGAAGGAAATCCTACTTGAATAGTCATACAAAGTATACACTAGTTATAACGTATACATCACTTCCATATCCTTCCTCTTCTAACCCTGGCAACTAACTACTCTCCCAGATCCTATTGATTGATAAATCAATAGGAGTAGTTCCTTCTCCCCCTATTTCCCTAACAATCCATCCCTATATTTCAAACTTAGCCCTAGCGAGTGACATCGATATACTATGAATATAACCATCATTAACTTGCTGGCACAAAACAATCAACTCGAATTGATATTGGTATTGATATTCATATTAAACCCATCTCAACTCTAAAGCTCCAATGATACCGTAGTACATACAGTACATAGTACATACCCACCAGTAGTGAATACCACCTCCCCCAAACCCTCAAAGCTAATAAAAAAGAAGATGATGATGACTCTCCCAACGCCAACAAAACACCCCTCGCTCGCTCATATGATAAAACAAATCAGAATGTAATGTAATGTAAGTCAATTCTTTTGCGGTTGTGTGGGAAGGAAAGAAACCAAACCAAAGGTTGGTTGGTTTATTCCATGTCTTCGCGGGCGAGTCGGCGAAGGATCATTATTGTGAGGGCGATGACGACCCCGATTATGGCGCGGTCGAGCCAGGGGGTTTCTTGTGGGGGTGTAGGTAGTGGTTGTTGTTGGTTTAGTTGAGATTGGAGTTGAGGGGGTGGTTGTAGTTGTAGTTGTGGTGTAGTTGTAGTTGTAGTAGGTGTAGGTGTGAGCGGTTGTGTTTGGGTCTGTGCTTGCGTTTGTGTCTGTGCTTGTGGTGAAGCAGAGGTAGGTGTAGATGTAGCTTCATCTGTAGATGCAGTCGTATGTGCAGGCGCAGTTGTAGTAGGTGTATGCGTAGTCGTATTCGGATTCCCAGTCCCACTCGAAGCAGAGATATCCCCCTCCGTGGCCAGCACCGAGGGTTCATGTTCATGCTCATTCTCCTTCTTCTCCTTCTCCCCCTTCTCCAAAGCCTTCTCCCCATCGTCCTCCTCTTTCCCCCCCTCATCCTCCTCAACCCTAACCCCCCTCTCTGCACAAAACCCCCTCCACTCCGCCATAACGACCTCATTCCTCCTCCCCGCACACCACTCACAACCCTCACAGCACCACGCCCTACTTTCAACCGCATACCTCCTCCTCACCTCCGCACCCACATCCAACCCACCGACCTGACCCCTCGCATCCCCATCCATAAAGCTCCTCAGCGCAATCAACGCCGTCCTGATGCCCCAAGCCGGCTGCCACGTCTCCTCATGATGACCCGATATACTCAAGCAAATCTCGCGGTTGACTTCGAAGCGGCCCGAGGGGGTGAGGAAGCGGAAGGAAGGTGGCCGGAGGGGGTAGGTGGGCGGGAGGACGATTCGGCCGTGGTAGAGACCGTTGGCGTACGGGGAGGGCGACGGGGGCCCTTGGATCGTGAAGTGCCAGTCGAAGAGGTTTGACTCTGAGATGGGCGCCGCGTGGAAGTAGGGTGATGGGTGGGTGGTTAATTCCGAGGCTTCGCGGAGGAGCCGTTTCGTGGAGCTGGAGGGCGGGGGCATTGTTTTTGTCTTTCTTTCTTTCTTTCGTTGGGGGTTTGGGTTGAGTTGGTCTGGGGGGTGAGATTAGGGTTGGGGTTCTGTGCTGGAGGTTGGAGGTGGAATGGTGGTGGATTGGGAGTGGTGGTCGGAGGTGTCAAATGTCAAATGTCATGTAAGTAGAAAGTATGGGGTGGAGTTGGGATAGGCCAGTTGGCCTCTGGGTCGCTGCCTGCCGATTCAGGCATACATGCCATATCGCATCATTCATCAATTATCAACACCTTACTCCGTGCTAACTATACATGTACATATATACCGTGGCCTCTAATCCCAGTTCCGCCATTCGTCTTCCCCTTGTCCCCGCCCCGCATCCTCCGTCTCCTCATCGCTCACCACCTCGCCCGGCCGCGGCCGCGGTGACATCGGAGGCAGTGTCTTCATCGACACCCCAGTGTCTGGCCGCTCCGGGTCGCGCACCACGTCCAGCGGCTGGCTCGGAGTCCACGTTGCTGCCTGCTCCGTTCCCATCCACGCTTGGCTGTTGTTCATGTTCCGCTGGTACAGATCCCGCTGGTATTGCTGCTGCCGCACGGCATCGTCCTCCCGACGCTGTCGCACCCGATCGCGGGCCTCCATGAACTTCACGCTCGGCTCCCAGTGCCAGCCATCGCCCGAGGTTGTACACACCGGCACTGGCCACAGCAGCGGGCGGTCCCCGAACAAATTCCGCAGGTTGCGTCGCCATCCCAGGTCGAACGCGTGCGGCATCTTTTCGCTGTCCTCCTCGTCCAGGTAGTTTTGGTACCGCTCGTGCTCACGCTGTCGCTCCATCTCCGCGTACGACCGCGATAGCGCCTGCTGGGCCGGCGTCATCCGCGTGCCTGACTGACCGGGTTGAATCTCTTCCTCCCCTTCTTCAGGCCGCGTCACTCCCGGGATCGCGTTCGCATGGGCATCGAGGATCTGGCCCCCGTAGTCCTGTAGACGGTGGCTCAACCCCTCCCGATCGCCCCCCTCGCTCCCCAGCAGCTGGTCATAGCGGTGGCGATCCAGCGCTTTCCGCAACGGCGACACATACCGCGTCTTCTCCAGACACTCAATCGTCGTGATGCCCCGCAGTGCCAGGCTAATATGCCAGACAGTAAACCCCGACAGCACCAGTCCGATAATGCCGCCCAGCACGGCCAGCAGCACCACATTGATCGGCAGCATCTGATCCACGTCGATGTATTTACTGTCGTCCAGCATCTCGGTCCAGATCCACAGCGCCGCCACGATGAAATCCACCCAGCAGAAGATCGACGTGTATATCAGGAACAACAGAAACGCCTTGTAATTGTACATTCCGACACAGGTCGCCAGCCACGGACAGTGGTGGTCCATCTTCAACACGCAGCGCTTGCACGTCGAGCAGTGGTGCGCCCGGTCCGGTTTCGGGCACTGGCATTTCTTGCAGAACCGGGATCCGCCCGTCGAACTCACCGTGTAGGCGGTATACTGTGGTAACTCGGTGACGGGGAGCGCGCTGTATTCGTGTCGACCGCGGCCGCTGGGCGTGAGGGGAGATCCGGGATCGGTGAAAACGGCGACACTGTAGCATACATTAAGGCAGATGTAGAGGATGATTCCGAGAAAGGAACTGGGCAGGCCTATATCATTCATAAAATGTAAGTAAAGAATAACAGACAACCGAGGAAAACCCTTACCAATCCAAGCACTGTCGCAAGGCTTGAAACCCACACTGGCCTCGACATAGACCGCCCATGTCGTCAAACTGTAGACAAAAGCCAAGGGGAAGAAAGACGCTGCGGTGCAGCAATAGCGTTCAATGCGGAGGGCCCATGCCCGGGGACGTCGTTTGGGCCACGAGGGCGACGATGGAGGGGAGGTTGCCAGCGTTGCCATGGCCGGTCTTGTATCAAAGTCGATGCTAGAAGACATCCACGTTTGGTGAGCGATGATTTCAAATCATGGCGATAGCAGTGACTGAAAGGTGGTGGGGACGTCAACGACGGCGGCACGGGTATGAACAGGAATACAGAATATATGCAAGGAATCTAGCAGCGGAGAACTTGAAAGTCTAGAACAGCAGCGAGGCTGGAATGAGGTGACGAGGATGAGGGAGAAGCGGATGGATCTCGGGGAGATCGAGGCACCAGCGGTACGGATTACCGTACGGGACAGCACCGCCACGATGCAGATCACATGGCCTATATTTAGATCGTGGCGCCTAATATATAGCGTCTATCAAACAACGACCACATCGAGCAGGTCCACAGCACTGCCTACAGTGAATCATAATGCATTTTCTCATGGGATGCCATCCCGACCTAGTATAAACATGACGCTGCATGGACTACAGCACAGACCATCTCCAAAACGCCGCTTAATGTACGGAAGCCTCGATAGATAAGACCGAATGTCAAGGGATATCCAGAACCAAACCCATATGCCAGTCCAGTATAAAACAGTGAAGAAATAGCTAGATGTCGCAAGGATCGCTCAGGATACCTTTTCTGTCGTCAATTCGCCCTCTTTACACCATCCATTGACAGGCTGCAGCAAGTTAGTAAACAGTAAATCAAACAAAACTGTGAAGCAAAAGAATTATACTCACCAGACAGCTCAGGCGGTAGCACCACGAGCAGTTGGACTTGGGATACTTGTAAAAGTCGATGATCAGCAGGATGAAGCCGACCAGCACCGCAACCAACGCGGCCGCGCGCACCAACCACCATGCCCACCACAGAGGCTTACGGCCTCGGAACAAGTTCACCGGGTTTATCTTGTTATCGGCACCCGCCCCCGTGCGCGTGCGCCGTCCCTTCAGGAAGTCGACCAGGCTGGGTCCCGAAGCCACCTTCTGCGTGTCTTCCGCTGTGGGGGTGCCAGCGCCGCCGCTCATGGCAACATACGGGTTCCGCGCAAGGCCAATCCGCTCCCGAAGCGCGTTGGGGGACCGAAGAAGACACAGGCCCAGAGCCAGTCCCATGATGAAGCCTCCAATGTGGGCAAAGTTATCCAAGCCGGGCAAAAGCCCCAACACAAAAGAGACGGCAATACCCAAGATCATGATGATCAACTCGACCCAGGGCGAAGCGCGATCCTTCCACGTATAGAGGAGATCCAAGATGAAGAGAGCCAGGACACCAAAGAGAGCACCGGAGCAGCCACATGACGCTTCGCCCTGCCCGGCATAGTTGCCTCCCAGCACGAAGCCCCAGATACCACTGGCCACATACACCAGGAAATATCGCCACCAGCCAATCATCCGCTCCATGTCGACACCCATGGTTAATTGCACAATCAAGTTGAAGCCGATATGAACAAATCCCGTGTGAATGAACATGGGAATGATGAACCGGAACCATTGATTGGGCTCCGGTCGGTCATCAAGAGATCCCCCCGGATGAGGGTTCGGGACACCGCTAAAGCCACACGCCTCGGACAACGAACATGCGGCCGTCGATGTGGTCGCATTCGGGCAAGGGAAGAGAACGGTTTCGTTCGCATTTTGGATGCCAGGGACGTTCTTCATACACGGCGTGTACCGCGATCCCATGTAGATTTGCACATAGGGGGATGGCCCGATCATCACATTGAACGACGGATGAGTCTCGATCGGAGAGCCTGTGAGTTGCGCTGCAGAGAGTCAGCAATTCCATGGTTTATTCCCGGGTTCCTTGCGATCTTCACATACCATTTTTCACCAACTCTACGATAAACACGATGACCTGAACCAATGTAAACGCATACGTCACCCACGCGATCTGCTTGTTGAAAAAGCCCTTCTTCTTCCTGCGCGCTGTCGGAGCGACCGGCGGTTCGATCTCTTCGGGCGTGGGTGAATAATGCGTGGGCTGGTGCATCCAGTTCGGCGGCGGCGATCCATTCGCGTACTGGTTGCTCTTCAGAGGGATATTCTCCGCATATTGATCACTGTCGTTCAGCCTCCCGCCGGTCGCATATGCTTGGTCGGAACCGAGAGATTGCTGACTGTTATGGAGTTGGGGGTCGGACGTCGTAGGCTGGTAAGGATGTGTGTTGAAGTCGGGATGACCTGGGGTCGATATGCGATCGACGTGAGGATTGGCTTGTTCGTAGGAAGGAGGATTGCTGCTGTATGCGCCCTGGTAGTAACTATTCGCTGCCATATTGAATGGACAGCCGGGCCGGCGAAGGGGGACGAAAACGAAGGTTGTCTACCAATCAATGCGATGACTGGACGCGTGCGATTTCCAGACCGAGCTTCCCAGACGGATCGGGGGGAGATGGAAGTGGAATGGGATATTTCTTCTGCGAAGGTGGTTGGCAGGGGTTCAGACTGAGATGACGGCACGTTTGGCGGCGGCAGCAGGGCTGAATCGCTGAAACTCCCGCTAGAAAGGAATGCCCCTGACGGAAAAGCAAAAGCAACGGCCCCCAACAACCCAACGACAGGAAGGATTCAAGTGATTTAGGGAGAAACGAGAGCGGCCACCAAATCCACCGAGGGAAACGAGGGACAAATGAACGAAAAGCCGGTCAGATATGATATTGGATGGAGCAGGATGCAGGAAGAGTTTAGGCAGGCGGTTTTCAGTCTCGGCGGGCCACTATTTTTGGGCGCCGATCTCCAGCGCCTCGTCGTAAGCCGCCAGCCGGACGGATGCCCCCCGATGACTGAGCACCTCCAGCCATTCACCGGCTCGCGTCCCGCAGGCCACGCACTCCCCCGGGCCATCATTCCCATGACAGCATCATGGCGGTGTCTCATCATAATAATACGCCAGGCTGGGCAGTGGGACGGTGTGGCTGGGTTTCGCTTTGCTCTGCGTGCTCTCCACTCACTACTCCCTCTCTCGTGTTGTCGTGACGACCTTGCCAACCTGGCCGTCGTGCTCCCCCGCCATCAACAGAGCAAGCGCTCGTGTCCACGCATGCTTCGTATAAGCTGTGAACCACAGCCCCCTTACTGATTGGTCGTGTACATGCACAGCAGTCACACACACTTCATATTTGACATTAAGCATTACTAGCCATTTAACAATACCATTCACCTAACTCACACGAGGTGTCATCTGTACATCGATTCGCGTGTCGAATCCCATCGGGGAGACGTCATGTCCCGACCTGCTGCCAGAACGGCAGATTATACAAGCCACAAGCTAACAATGAGAAAGAAAGCCAAAACCGCGAGTTCCCAACTCGGTCCAAAGCTCGGGTATTTCCATCTCTATCGGATTGAACACAACAGGCTTGTCCTACACGCATGGTCCGCGTGTTCGCATTAACATCGATGTCTTCCGTTCAGTTCATTAAGTCTGTGCGCGAAACCGCGCTAATGTTGATCATAGTCCCGGAACGCCTGGCAACGCCATCAAATCAATCGAACATACAACGAGGATCTGTCAAAGCCCTCGCGCGTCAGCTCCCAATGCACCGGCTAATTCAAGTCAACTGTTGCTTACCATACAACAGACCCTGTTGCCTTATACCAAAAAGCAATGCAAACCAAAAAGGAGCGATATACTATAGTCATGATGTGGTTCCAACTGCCTCAGCCGATGTCCGCGTCTCAGCTAGAGGGCGTGGATATCGAGTTCACGTGAGAGTCGAGTATCCCCAAGGCAGCACTCATCTCCTCGCCGCTGTGGCCGGTCAGAAGCCATACGAGACGGCTAAGCTTCTGGTAGAGCAACGCGGGGAAGTAAACGAGCAGGGCCCAGAACAAGAGGGACAGAACAACCATCACGAAAGTGTTGGCCACCAGCTTCTCCCCTGGTGTCATCACGTAGAGTCCGAACGTGACCTCGTAGCGATAGTACTCCAAAAGGATGCGGTCGGCAAACCGCTGCAGGATATTGCGGCGGGAATTCTTCATGGAAAAATGGCTTGCACCGGGTGAGGTCGAAGTTGTCATGGTGGAAGAGTATTTATTGATCAGTTCGTCCACTGCAGCCGGCGCGTGGGAGGAGATATGTGTGGTCGTGGGGGTGTAGAACGACTGCATTTCCGTTGCCATTGCCGACCAATATTGTACTTGCAGGTGGCCGTCGCTTCCTAGCGCTATACTTGTTGTTCCGCAGTGCTTTCCTCGGTAAGATGCCTCTTGAACCAACTCTCTTGGTGATAAACCGAGAAAGTCACGTAGGCGACCACTGGTTCCTTTCTTCCGTACAGCTAACCGAAAAGGTCCCCCGTTAATCTGGAGTGTTCTGCCTCTCGAAAACAGGCAATTAAGTATTCTCGAGGTGGCTATCGGAGGAGATCGAGGACCGACGCGAGGACTAGTAGATCGGAGTTGGGGGGGAATTAAACAACGAGATTGACAGTCGCAGGAGGATACGAGTGCGGGGTCAATTCGAGGAGGAATACAGAGTAGCCGAGAACAGGAATCAGAGGGAGCAGAGGCAGACTAAGGCACCAGGGGAGGTGAAATAAGAGTTGGGAGTTGCTGAGGAGAAAATCGGTAGGGCGCGGATCGAGGAAAACCCGCCTTGAAGGATGATTGGAAGGACGACCGTCTGCTCAGGCAATAGTCCAACTAGTCCCAGCTCCAGGGCGTGCTGGCCAAGAATTAATTCGAACTAAACACACGCGATGACTCAAGTTCCTGGGAAGTGCAGACTGCAGAGGGCTGGATCATCGTCATGAAATTAATTTGCAATGCGACAGTGTCGGGGCGCGACCTCGTCATTGGCTGCAAACGGCATCCGGAAGTCATCTGCTGGAGCTCGGCTCTATCGGCATCACCCGCTGGGCCTGGTGGTTCTGATTTTTTTATTTTTTCTTATTTTTTCTCTCTTGTTTTTTTCTCTCTCGCCCTCATCATTAGCATTTTTCTTGGTTCCTTGTTTTTCGGGAAGGACATCATCCCGATGGAGTCTAACCTCTTGCCCCGGATTTTCCACCCAAGAATCCATAATTGCCCCTAGCATATCGCTCGTGCGATAAGAGCGGCCGGTGTCCACGAGGATCATATTGTGATTGTCCGTGATTGCCAGTTCCTTGCATAACGTTCATAACACGTTCATGAATGGTGCACGTCCCTTTCGTCGGGTGAGGTAAGCGGCTGCGATACCCGTCGGGTGGAGCCCCCGGCAGGATTGTTCGGGGGCCAGCGATCAGCAATCAGCAATCAGCGATGGTAGCGATGGTGGTGACTTAAGATGACTAGGAAGAAAGAGAGAGACCTGCAGTCAGTCGGAAAACCAGGTCTAAAAGCAAACTCGGGATCACAGTACCTTGTGTAACTCTGAATGCTGGAACTCGGATCGGAGAAACTCTAGTTCGAGCCATTAAGAGCTGTCGGTGCTATGTATATTCGTTAGAGAAAGTATAAAGTACCGGGGCGACGTAGAAGAAAGGATGTCACAGCAGTCCGTTCAAAGCTCCCGGCAGAGATCCATCGATGGGGTGATCAAGGGCGCCGGCCTGATGAATGAGGCCCCCCCCCCTGCAGGTCTTTGGCATGTTTGCATGAGGTCCTGGTTGGGCCACTCGCTCTCAAATGAATGTCCCATGATTCCAGTCTCGACCTCCTTTCGCACACTATATGTTGATTACATTCTTGGTAATATAAAACAAGTCTTTGCAATCGTGTCGCGCTCATGATGGATGACGCACTTCGTCCCACCAAGGCAGCTTATAGTCAAGTCGCCTGCAAAAGTCATCGACTGTGGTCATCACATCTCAGCCTTACCCGCCCTACGGATAGACTTCCATTCGATTGTATCAATCTCAAACAACTCATCCAGCGGACGCCAGCATTCCTCGGAAGCGGTTTGCTCCCCGAAGGTACCCAGGCCCCTTTCTCCTTTATAGAAAAGCACAACAGTCTGGTGGTCACTGGACGCTCCATCTGGAGAACATCTAATGGATAATGCTCCCTGGAATCAAGAACAGAGTCGTCAAATCTTCTCCTGGGGGTTCAGAGCCCATTGATGGTGCAAGTTTCCGAGCACGCTCCTCTGGCAGAGTGGCCTGGCATCGAGGGTCTGTCGGGGTATGATGAAGGCAATTATCTGGCAATCTTGTTTATTGCATGGGCGCATATACTGTCCGCACGGTGGGCAGAGTTGCTTAGGGACTGTTCGGGGCACCTTTGCAGCAGCAAGTTCACAGGTAGAGCATGTCCGCCTGTTACTGCACCGGACCAACAATATAATATTGAAGTGGACCTGGGCGGCGATGTGGGATGCGATGAAGCTAGCTGGTGGAAAGTTATACTATCCTCCGAGGAGTGCTGGGAGATAACAACGAACTACAACGGTAAGACCTACCTGTCGCCGTGGTCTGCTTTGCTTGCTGGTGAAGCGCGCTTCACAATTACCGGATGTCCTTCCATTACCAGTACCGAGCCGCCATCGTCCAGTACTGCTCTCAAGTATTTGGCTCGGTTCTGCTCCTATCATCATCTCCACGGTCAGTGCTCAGCTGCTCTAGCTGCAGCTCTTTTTATTCCCTTTCTTGGTGGGAGGTCGCCATCGCTCCCAGTCCCGAAACCCCTTCCGCGCCCTTGTGAACCGAATACCTCATGTCTTTCACAGTATCAATCGAGTCCTGTTTCAGAACATGAAGAGCACATTGCTCACTATATGACGCTGAGCTCCAATGTATGGGGCATGCGGTCTCTCCTCCGCAGCACATTTTATAATATGGATATTGAATGCAACCTTGTCGACGCCTGGATTAATCCCGCGTTCGCTATATTGAACCCGATCATTCAAGAGGGCAACCTATCCATGCTTGCTAAGGTCCTAACAAGACAACAACCACGCTTGGGCAGCCTCTGGCTTGGTGTCATCCTGATCGGGAGAGCTAGATTTACGTTGCGGGAGATTGAGATCGGCCTCACAGCAACCAACCTCACTGCAGCTGCCTGGACTGGAATACCACAATCATTCATAACATCGAAACCAGAAGCTTGCAATGGAGAAAACATTAGACGCGAAGATGAATGCCGTCTGCTGTTCATCACAGGGTGTGACGGACATACCCGCTTCCCCATATGGCCTTGGAAGCCTTTCGGAGAGACTCGGCTATGCGATGCAGAACTCCTAGTCCAGCAGCATGCTCTATGTGGATGCCATTGTTTGGATTACGCATCCTGGAACTGGAGCCTGGCCCATGGTGAAGAACTCGAGGATTCATGTTTGGGTACTACTCTCCCAGCCTGCGATGATCTCGATATGAACGAGCCAGAACAGCCTATCTCGGTCCCAGAGCAATATGATTATGATGACGATGCAGAGTCATTATCGGAAAATGCTACGCGCGGTATATTTGGTTGGCTGAGGTTAACAGGATATCCAGCAGACGAACAAGCCATCTACCAGCATTCATGGATTGACATTGAAAGCTCCGATGATGAAGCGGTGGATGATGGCGAATCCGATACCTTTGACAAGACAGATACCCGGGAGTCGATAGAAGAGTGGCTGAATGCGCTTGTCTGAAGGCCTGGAATTCATAATGTCATGCTACGGTGCAGTACGGAAGTGCAGTGAAGATATCATCAACTGAAGCCGTCGCGGGGACAATCAGATTCTGGAAGTTAATTCTAGGACCCTGCGTAGTCATGAAAACCCATAATTGGCAAAGCAAGATGCGCATCGACATCGATCACGTCGTCTATCCATACTTCGACCCGGTGGATCGACGGCGTCTTGGCTACCCGAGAATTCTCTTCCCGCCCGGCGCGCCTCAGATTCGTTTCGCCTATCACCAATGCAGCTGAAGGTATCGCATTGACCCGGGTTATGTCTCAGTGATATTAATTGCCATGAGCACCAATCGGAGCGATGCTTCCGCTTCAGAGAATTGGTGGCAATTGCTACCAGTCGTGGTGGCAGGAAGGCCTGCGTCCGGAAACACGAGGTTGGTCGACATGGCCATGGCTGAGATCATTGACTTACCTCTTGGCCTTCGCAGACATTCGGTCATCCAGATCTGGACCGCGAAGACAGCATCCTGCCGGGATCAGGGGTTGAACCGGTTCCTGAGCCGAGCCGAGTGGGATGAATTGGATTGAAATGCAATGCATTGAGCCGGGAGGCGGGTGACATCATGCGCCCCCCGGGGCGGTGCATTACGCATTACCTTACCGGGCCCTCTCAGTGTTTCGGCCGTCCCGCCTCGACCCTCTCTCTCCGTCCTGCTTGCTGCTGTCTCGCTGTCTATCTGTCATCTCGTCCATACCCCCTTTGCTTGGCCCATCGGTCTTCTTACGTTGCAATGGCCGAGGAAGCAGATCCTCTCATCCAGGCTTTGCCTCCTGCTACCGACTACCTGACCTACCTCACCCTCCTCGAGTACCAGCTCACCCCCGCCCGCCTACCCACCCTCCACAAGCTCCTCCAGGATGAGGTGCTCACCACCAACATCGGCTGGGACCTGGTGCAGCTATTGCTGCCCATGCTGCCCCAGTCCATCGATTGCCTGCACGATATTGCCCGATTGGGAAACCCGAGGGAGGTGATTTTGCGAGTTTCGGATGCGCTCATGCAGCTACAACCCGAGGATGAGGATACGGACAGTGAAGACGAGACTGCTGAGCCTGCTGGGCTAGGGAATTCTGGTCAAGCGGGGGAGGCGTCACAGAATGCTGCGAGTAGCGGAGATAGGCCATCTGCCTTACCACGCCATGTCGTTCAGTTCAATACGCTCGTCGCGATGCTGTCGGTTCTTCACTCCCGCATCCAAACCAAGTCCCCCAGTCGTTTTCTTGCGACATCGCTGCAGGCCGTGTTGGAGGCATATACCCTCATGCCCACGAGTGAGACAACAATTGCGTTGCTAGAGTTCTTCAGAACTGTGTCGCCGTCGAAGAGGCCGGCGCCGCCTCCAAGAGTGCCCAGCGAGTCGAGCGTGCTGCGTCTGGCGGAAGCATCAGCACCCGACCCGGAAGCGGAGGTTCAGTCGCCATCCCCGGCAAGTGATCAGGAGCCCGTGTTGGTCCAGAAGTTCTTGCAATTTGGTCTGATTGAGGTTCTTAAATCATACCTATTGAGCTTCTCTGGTCCCTCGGACCCGGGAATGTCTTGGGCTATTAGGTTACAAGAAAAGTTGCAACCGGGGATGCGATTGACGAAGCAGGAAACACAGAGTGATCTCTTCGCAACCCACAAGGAGCTGAAAGAGAGGGACATGATCATTGCAAAAATCACGGTAAGACACCACGCAGCTTTTCTCGTTATCTACTAACAGTCGCAGGCCCTATCTCGAGATTTTGGTCTCAATGATAAGAAGCTTCTTGAGATTGCCCTCCAGTCTCCGGGTGACCAGCCTCTCCCTCTCGACTTTGAGGAGCCTCCCAGGAAGGCGGATGGGATTCCACTAGAAAGACACGGCTCTCTGCTTCTGCTCGCGGCCCGCGCGGCCACTGCGGAACTGTTCTCGTCCGGCCAGGTCACTCCGATCACGATCTTCCCCGACCTGGCACGCATCTTCCAGAACTTCGTCGGGGGGTACAACTCGCCTGACGAGGTGGCGTTTGGGCAGCCCCAAGTGCTGCTAGATTCGCTGCTTACTCTGACTGTCTTCTCCATGCAACAAACGAGCGACCCGTCTCCCAGCGAGAAAGAATTTATCGACTTCGTTCTGACCTTGACCGCGTGCACAGCGCGCCAGAACTACAACTCTGTGCGACGGATTCCCGGAACAATCATCCAGAAACACCCGTCCCAGGCGACGCAATTCAAACTTATCCGGACCGTCCTGGAAGACGACCGTTTCCAGTCCGTAAAGGACAGTGCAATTGGATGGCTAAAGACGGGGATTCTCGAGGCAGCAAATTCGTCGGAACTGGGCACTCCGTCCGAGCCCAGCATCTTCCTCAACCCGCACTACTTCTCGGTGCTGTTCCCGTCGCTCTTCAACTCCTCCGAGCTACTCATGAATGTATCCCCCGACCTCGTGGCATCGTGGATCAAGTTCTCGCAAACCCTCTCCCCATCCATCCACGCGGCCCTCAGCCTGTACTACACGCTCGTGTCGTCGTCGAACCTGCGCAAGCAGCTCCAGCTAGAAAAGACCTACGTCTACTTCCGCAACCGGTTCCTGGAGCCACTCAAGTCACTCTGCCATGCGTTCGAAGCGGACTTGGTGCGCAACGGCGGTGATGGCAAGATCGAAGCCGCGGTCGGCGAGAGTCTCAGCCAAGTCGGGATTGCGCGGTCCGTCGGACTGGTGTCATACATGCTGGAACAGGTCGAGGACGCAGTCGGGGAAGCCTTTGTGCTGCATGACTCGGAGCTGCCGGAGCCGAGCGCGGACGACATCGCGCGGGTGGATATGATCCGGAAGGAGACGTCGCCTTGATTTGAACTGTAAATAGAAATGCCACGGCCTGAGTGTTCAATGAGCAGGCCTATTGATACCTCTTACGTATGACATGAGCTGGATTGCATAGTATTTTGTCAATATCTGTATGCTATCTGCTATAGTATATCGAACTTTTCCACCCAACAACCCAACCATCCAACTAGTACTCACTCCCTCCCTCCCTCCCTATTCCCCCACTCATCAATCGGCACCCCATCCCCCACATCCCCAAACCCCCCCAACTCCCACTCTCCAACACAAGAATAATCCCACTTGGCTTTCTCCAAACTCCCTCTCTGAACCGCCAAGAACGCATCTAACTCGCACCACCCGTCACTTCGATACAGACAATCATCCGGGAAACTGCTGTGAAGGGGCACGGTGCGCTGGTTGACTAGGAAATGAATGTATTTTGTCTCTGGGGTGTTGTCGAGGTATGGATGATTGGTTGTGTGGGTTCTGTTGGGGTGGATTTTGTGGGGCGATTGGATGATTTCGATGTTGAGCCGGGCACCGAAGGGGATTAGTTTGGAGGTTTGGAAGGAGTGGTTACGTGGGGGTTGGAATTGGGGGTTTTGGGGGGAGGGGGAGGGGTTTGTGGTGGTGGTGGTGAGGAAGTCTGGGATGGGGAGGTCAGCGAATTGGCGGAAGCCAAAGGCTGTGAGGACGGAGATGAGGATGTTGTCGTGGGCAAAGTCGAAGTAGAGGGATTGGTTGGTGGGGAAGGTGACTGGGTTGGTGTTTAGGGTGAGGTTTGCGGCGGAGGAAGAGCCCCGGGTGGTGAATTCGCGGTTTTCGACGCGTGCCAGGAACTCTTCGACCCAGGTTATGCCGGAGGCGCGGCCGATGGGGCATTGGAATCCTGAGTAGCCGGCGAAGGTGATGTCGTAGGCGTAGGAGAAGCCTTCCCATTCGGAAAAGGCGAAGAGGGCGCAGAAGGGGCTGTAGCCGAGGGCGACGGTTTCGTAGGCGCAGAGGGCTTGGGCGTTGAAGCTGTCGTTGATGGTCCAGGTGTATTTGTGGGAGAGGTGGTTGAGGTGTTTGGTGCGGTGGGAGAGGTAGTGGTTTTTCCATTTCTTGAGGGGGACGTCGACGTAGTCACCAAAGGACATGTGCATGGCATTGGGGCAGGCGTTGATGGACTGGAGGGAGGTGTTGTAGTTCTTTTCTTCGATCATGGCGAGGAGGTTGACGTGTTGGTCCCAGTCGAGGTGGAAGAAGCCGGAGAGGAAGTTCTCGGCACTTTTGAGCATGCGGTCTTGGGTGGTGGTGCGCGCGACGATCTTGGTTCCCTCGGTGTAGAGGTGGCCGTAGTTGAAGAAGTTGAGTACGCCGCTGTCAAAGAGGTCTTGTCTTCCTCGGGTGGTGAGGATTGCGACACCGAGGGTGTAGGACCAGTCGTGTAGGAAGGAGAGTTCGTCATTGAAGACGGCGCCGTGGGCGATGGCGTTGGCGAAGTTCTTGGCCCAGTCGGCGAGCCGGTCACTTTCTTCTTTGCTGGGATAACGGGAGCCGTGTCGGTGAAGAAGGTGCATTTGCGTGATGTTGGAGCCCTTGGGACGGGCGTATTCGTCCACGCCAAAGCCGTCGGCTCGGGGGTAGTAGGGACTAGAAGCTATCTAGTAGCGGGTTGGGAAGGTGGTGAGGAGTATATTCACCTCAAGTTTCCCATGTGGTGGAAGATGTTGCGGTCTTTGGCTCCGTGGATGGGCTGGGATGTTTCCAACGGGTCATTGACCGTGTAGGTTGCTGGGTCGCCAAAGGGAGCTGGATTTGTCTGCGCGAGAAACGGCGCGGCTCCGGTAGCTGTGTATCCTGCGCGGGTTAGCAAAGCTGGCCGAGAGAAGTTGGGAGGCCATACCTTGAAAACTTTGTGGTCGTGTCTTGAACCAGTCGGGCTCTGTGGTGGGGGTGGGCACCCCCATCACATACTGGTCGTTGGCCGCGACACACGAGGCGGCCAGCAGGGAGAGACCCAGCCAAGTGATGGTAGTTGTCATTGTGGCGGAGAGTGTACTACATAGTAGTTGGAGATGAAGGGATGACAGGCCCCATATTTAAGTCGCCGCGGAGGACCTTGGACGCTAAGCGTCTGATTGGCCCTCGGCTCCGGAATGGGCCTCCGATGCGGAGATGATCCTGGACGCTGTAACTTAAGCCTCTTGAATGCGTATTGTCTAATTGGATTGGATATTCGGCACCGGGCATACCCGCCTGAGGCTACATCATCCTCCGCCTTTCGCTCTGACTCGATCGCCCACCACCGCGCTCTCTTCTTTGGCTCTCTGCAGCTGCTTGCAATTCAGTTCACTCAAGCTATATAGTCGCTACATGTCCTCCTACGGAATCTATAGCATTGCTTCAATGAGCGTTGTGGCACAACAAGAGATCAGGAGTGTCTCCATGTGCATGTTTTCCTCGAAAAAAAATCCTTTAATTCAGTTTCAGATAAACCTCTTTGGCATTCACAAGTCAGGAAACGAGCAAGGTGACGAACAGTACGCATCCATCAAAATGACTCAAGATCATAGGTATTCGCACAAGGCCGTCACGCCTCTTATGCGGACAGGTGAAATCGGCACGGGCACAACTGGAACTAGAGTAGCTCCCTTTCAGATAGCGACACCAGAGAAACTTACGTGGCCCGAGGAGAGCGATGCTGTTTGACATGGGCTCAAGTGCAATCGGCCTTCCAGTGCCCCTGAAATTTATTGATGAAAGGGCAAGGGTCGGACAATGGTCACCTGCGACTGTTCTTTACAACACCTTGCAAAGAGCGAGAATCGTGTCTACAGAAAGGTCACAGGTAAAGAAGCTGGCAAGAGAGATAGGAGAAGGATAGTAGCTGCAAGCCGGCAGCTATTGCTTTCCAGGATCTGCTGAAGCACATCAAAGCCCGCATGCTCCATCGTGATGCAGCAAGGCAAACGCATGCGCTTATGAATTTCACCGCTGTGGCTCAGCGTTCATTCGGGCTATCGAAAGTGTGCATATCGGGGACTACGGCAGAGAGATCGAGATGGGTCTTAACGGTGGCTGGCTTCCAATGCTGTGGCTTGACCGTAGAATCGGGGATTGAATTGGAGGGATACACCGTTCTATGGCCTAAAAGCGTCTATGGAGATGCCCGCGCTTACAACCAGCAGCAAATGTGGGACAGGGTCCAGCTGTGCGAGGATGGTTCATGCAGCGAATCCATCCTTCTGCCTCGGCCGTGGAACTCTTCCCTCTCGAGCTCTTCTCCCGTTGCCCAACAGACTCGATCATGAAAATAAAACCATTCACGGGGAATTAGCATGAGCCCTTGCCAGGCGGACAAGCAACACGAGTATTAGAAATACTTCGAATTTCCTTTTATTTCCTCATCACAGCCGGCGTGGTGACCTTACCAAGTTCGTCCGAGAGACTACCAGCCCATCTTTTTCAATAAAAATAGCCTTTTGCTGTAATCGGATATCATATGCAGAGACTATTGATAGCACGCAAGGAATAATACGGGATCTGATCTGTCTCCGGAGAACCCGCCCCAGCGGATGCACCTCATCGGATATTGATTCTTTGTCGCAGATTCGGTGAACAGTCCGATCAATGGTCAAATTGTGCACAGGCACACCGACAGAGATGATGATGAATCCTGCATCATAAGCCACAATCATTGTTTCCAGTGGGTATTAGGACCAGGCCACCAAAACATATAAGACTCGGCCGCTCGCACACCCGCCATCTTCCTGTCCTCACCCATCGTTCACTCAACTTGCAACAAATCGCCCATCATGGAGTTTTCAACAACCTGGATCCACTCAACCACTGTTGATGAAATCGAAGTCCGCAAGTTCGGCGGTTTTACGACCCTCCCCGTGAGGGTTAGTAGATACAGCGAAATCGCCAACACTGCAGCACAAAAGGTCCCTTGTGGCTGGGATGCCAACCCGAGTACGCGTTCCAACATGATGTCTGTTGCAGGCAACTCTGGGGCCAATCTGCTCGCCTTGGCCCTCGCTGAGGCATTGCCAGATAGAATGGCTACAGCGGTTAGACTGGCTCAATTGGGCCAGTTGTGTGATGGTACGCACCTTGTCCTCAACCTGATTCGATAGCTAATGGAGTAGTATTCTGCGATCAATTCGGCCCACAGAGCAGGGTGGAAATTTACGAAATGCTGACCCGGTGTCTCGACCCGTGCTCTATGGCATCCTCCTGCTCGTGCTCTGGTGCGTGCAATAAGGAGTCGGGGGGCAAACAGGCTCAATTGCGCACACTGGCTTCAGAGGTGTTCACTGAAATCGTTCAAGTCGATCGTGAGCACGGTATGCTTGTATTTGACCTCTTCCGGAAGACCTTTGCAACCGAGCCAATGTCATTTGGGTGCAGGAAGAGTTCTCCGCTTAGGTGAGGTCTCGTTGGTCGCATATTTAAGATCCCTTTATCTAACATGACTTGCAGGACATTGTGGCCTATCCTCGAGTTCTCCATTGCCCTTAGACTCAGCGATGGGGACCGCCTCTTTCTTCAAGACATAAGGAGTGTGGTTGATGAATGCCTGATTATGAATGATGAGTATTGGAATGCGAATGGCGCGGGGGGGTGCCAAACGGACTTTAGCCGGATGAGAGGCCTCTCCGTCGATACGGAAAGAGAATGTCTTAGGAGCAAGATCATCGCACTGGAGACGCGTTATCTCTCTCTTCGAGCGGAGCTCTACTGGAAGTATCCTGCGGAGTCGATGCGTCTGCGGCGCTGGATCGAAGCCGCTGGAGTTGTGATGGCAAGCTACAATTACTGGCGTGCTTCATCCTCCTCCTCTTCTTCAAGTAGTTCTTGCTCATGGTCTACAACCGAGTGGACACGTCTTAACTCGCGAACCTCCAACATGTCTCTATCGTCCACTCAGACTTTCTCAGGCAGCTACGGTGAGAAAGAGGGAGACGCGACCTTGACCGCTCCAACCACCTACATCAGCTCCTTGCCACCTTCGCCCTCGGTCCAAATCCTGAACCAAGCCCCCTCTGCGCTGAACACCTGGACACATGCGCCTGCTCCGACCGTCAAATGTATCTCTTCTCTCGTCACGTCCCTGCAAAACGCCACTACTATTTTGTCGGATATCAACGGCGACAACACCCAGCGATACAACCAACGCGCAGCGCACACCATATTTGGTACTTCCCAGGCTACCAATAGCGCCTACTACACCTTCATCCAATCCATGACAGACGCACGCACCTTGAGCAACCCGGGTCTTGCAACTGATATCCTCCTGGGAGGATTCAACCGTCTGTATGCGGGACAGAGCCGGGAGTTGAACTGGAAGTTCAATTCGTATGTTCCTTCCGAGGCCGAGTATCTCTCGGTCATCGATGACACCACGGGATCGCTGTATACCATACTAGTACAGCTCCTGCAAGCAGAGAGGTGCATGTCTGGCTATCAACCAGACCTTGTGCCCCTGGCCACGCTACTGGCGCGGTTTGTTCGTGTGAAGGAGGATTACCTCTCTTTCAATAACCGGGAGAGGAAGATGCTGGGATCCGGCGGCGATGATCGTGCGTTCTCCTATCCCATCATTCGACTTGCCAATGCGAGACCCGACTGCCGGGCTGAAGTCTCGAGATTTTTGTTTGAGCGCAAAGAGGCGAGCAAGGAAAGCAGCTGCCTGTGTTCCAACGACACAAAAGGAGACTGCGGCTACAACGTGAGCTACAACTGTCTAATGCTTCTGCTCACTGACTGCGGGGCCCTGAGGGCGACACGGGAGTTCCTCCGCGATATGGAAAACAGTATTGAGAAGGAGGTGATGCAGGTGGAGAAGCTGACTGGCGAGGTGAACCCGTCAATTCGTTTCCTCATTGCCGACTTGCGAGAAGGTCTGGGGTGCTAGATCAACTCGATTGTCCACTGTGTACATGTGTAAATGTTTGAATAGTCGCTTATCTAGCAATGCGGGATCATTGAGTCACAACTGTAAATGAAGCCAGTTTGGTGAATTCGTGTTGCCCTCGCCCCCTGCACGATTTAGTCAAGGTAACCCCCAGAAATAGTTATTGCATCTCATGCATTACACTTCCACAAACTCTTAGTGCATCATTCCCCTCCCCCTGACCAAGCGAGACACATCCCCTCCTATTTACAATAATCCGTATTCCCAGCCCCCGCATTCACACAATCCCAGATACATTTCTCCAGCATAGTGACCGATCCATCAGCATTACAATGCCACAAGTACATTGTCGGACTGACGATATCAAGCTCATACGCATCGGGGTACTTGGCTTCGATCTGGGCAAACATCATCGGGCTGTATTTGGCTCGATCTAGAGATATTTAATGAAGTTAATATGCAGGATAATGGAATCTGAGGATGAGGGAGGGGGCTGGGGTTACTTGCCGACGTCTAGCAGGACTTCACCGCAGTAGTTTAGGCCAGCGGTGCAGTCTGTGGCGTGCACGGAGACGGTAAAGGCCAGGGCGCTGGCGATGATGGTGGAGAGGAGATTCATGGTTGGTTGTTGGGTGGAGGGGTTGGTTTGAGGGCAGAGAGGGTTGATTGAGATGGTGGATGAGTTGGTACAGGTCGGGTCGGGGGACTGGGACTATATACATGTTAGACTTGACCTACGGATTAGATAGACCGAGAGGACTTTTTCGGATATTGAATTCAGGCTATCTATCCGATAGTCAAATCTTGTTCCTTATGGGGATGGTAATCACGGCAGTACATGACTCCGATGCGTTGGGCCAAGGGAGATCGGAAGATGACTCCGCTGACTGCTGATAAGTGATCTAAATTAGTAGTCTATTTCATGAGACTGAATGATCAGCACTCAACCACTCAGCCCTGATCTATAGCTCAACAGTGGCGAAGCTAAACCCTTACTATGCATGGTAGTATACCCCACAGCGCCCACCTAATTGCTTATTTTCAGTAGTTGGGTGTGCACTTAAGCAAATATTGTTCCCTCGATGTACTAAGAATGTTCCCATAAAATAACATAGTGGTAATAGCGCATGAGTAAGTGACGCAGCTTTAGGAATGTTGCTTTGGATAGGGACTGGACAGTTGTTTCTGGTTGAAGTATACTATCATTCACTAATATTATTGAGAGTTTAAATTGCAATCATTATCTCACTACAATCATCTGCCCTACTCAATGTAACCCCAACAGATATGTTTGTACTTCACACCTGCACCCAGATTCTAGCAAGTATACCCTACCTACACCAGACACATATCAAAGGGCCTCAACAGCAACTCAAATATCTCATTAAGGAGCAAAAGAAGTGCCGAGCAAGACAGTTCTTAACATCACATGTAACAAGTCCACCAAAACAGACAGCGTAGTAGTCCAGATACAAGATAAGTTCAACACAAGAGCTGCACTGCATCCGTCCCTTCACCAACTACTCCTCGACCACACCTTATGAACCCAGACCCACGACCTTGCGAGATACGCTCAAGAGAACCGGCAGTAATCATTGTTTCCAGCGCCCGCGTTGACACATCCCCAGCCACATGCCTCCTGGATAGAGACAGATCCATCGGCATTGCAGTGCCACACGAAGCCAGACGGTTCGTAGGCAAACGAGTTCCAGTCCTTGCCCCACTTGGCATTGATCACGGCCTGCATTTGCGCGTTGTATTTGGTATCTAGCATTGTTTTATCAGGTTAGCAAGCAGGCGAGATAACATGATCGGGGAATAAAGGATGAGGGATGGACTTACCAACGTCATCCAAAACACCAGCACAGTAGTTCATGCCAGCAGTGCAGGTTCCGGCCTGGACGGAGACGGCGAGGGCCAGGGTGCTGGCGACGATGGTGGAAAGGAGCTTCATGGTTTCGATTGGAAAGTTTGAGGCTTTGAGTAGATGGATAGATGTGAGGCAAGTAGATAGGATTGAGTGTGATGATGGATGAGTTGATGAAGGTCGGAGAACAGGGCTTTATATACTGCGGACCTGAGCTAAGGACTCAATATACCGAGTGAGCAAGTCCCAATTGGGACTTTTCCGGTCATCATGATACAACATAGTCAGGACCAATGTGGCCACTTTAGATGCAGATCCGATCATCTTCATGCATGGATTCAGGCGGGGCATTTGCTCGAGCCTGGTCCCTTCCTGCTAGTCACCAAAGTTGCTATCGCGTTCTTTGCATAGTGAATTCAAGCTTGGTTCATACCCTTATCCAAGCGTTACTTTCTTCTCGATTCTATCTTTATATGTTCTCTTTTACTGTCCCATGTTTTTCAAGTCTCCCCTTAATGAAGGCCTTTTAATCGATATCATGATAGTGGTGAATTGGAACCGGCTGCTACGCTATAGCCCTAAGCATTGCCTCCATACTCCACGACTACAGACTATTGACTGACCATCCTTGGACTTCAGAATTGCTTTTCCTAAACTAGACCCCTTCAGGGCATCATCCGAGATCTATTCTGCATGGCTGATCATCGTGATCTCATCGGACCACTTATTCTTCCTCAACGGGCTCGTATGACCTCAACCCCGCACTTGGCAAGAACATCCGGAGTAATTTGAAGGGACCAGGCTTGCCGGTGAAACATGCATGATGAACCCATGCGGGGAAGACTATGCGCTTCAACTAGCAAGCTCCGCGGAGACCACTTTGCTTTGAACCATAAGTAGTAACCAGATCCTGACGAATCATAGGGCAACTGAACTGCGCAGGAAAAAAAAAGAACAACTCGGTGATTTGTCGGGGACGTCGGGGAACATCTACACCCTGCATCTTGTGATACCACCAGATACACAGCAAAATCCTTGCTGATCACAGACCTACCATATTCACACGTCTCAGACATTACTCTGCCACCAGCGTATATAATCCTTGGTACGATCCAATAGTCGAACATTAGCATCGGACTTGGGTACCGATGTGGTTGGACTAGTCCTCACGGCATTACATGACTCCGGTCTCGGATTTGGACCTATCTTGAGATTCTTCCAAAACCCACCAGTGGCAATCGGCTCTGTATCTAATGACTGCTGATATGAGCGGACAGGCGGAAGTTTCATATTTTCTTATTTGGGGCTGAAGATCGGCACTTTTTTCCGTCAAAACCTCAGCCCGGATCGACAGCTGAACAGTGGGGAATTGAACCCTACCCCACACGCCCATTGCTTATTTTGAGAATTTAGTATGATGTGAATTATAGTGGCAAGAATCCACCATAAGGTAGACAACTGTATACTATATTGTAGTTATTAATTAGGTGTGTTGCAGGCTCAGCTGCCCCACGTTACATACTCGTAGTCCATGTCGATCTGTCTCACTGCTGACCACAATTTACCTAATTTGAAGTCGGCTGTTGGTTAGTCTTCATCAGTGTATCGCAGAAGTTATTATACTATCATATTATCAAGTGAGCAGGGTCCTGGCGAGCAGATTTCCAGTTTGCACATCCAGATCGCATATCTAGGCTATACTTAGCTCCGTATCAACTACATAATGGCCACATTATCAGCCTCTTCTTTCTTTGCTTCTCCGCTGCCTGCTGCATTGCGTACTATGTTAGAGGCAACTATTACCTCTTGTGATTTAGCGGCGGAAAAGCCCGTCCACTAACCTCATAAGAATAACCTAGTCATGCAGCTCACTGCATTAGGTATTATCCCCTCTCTTTTTTCATTTTTTTGGGGGGGGGGGGGGGGGGTGGGGGTAATAAGATAAGGAAATACCATAGACCATTGCTTGGTGATTGATCACTGTTTTCATCTTGTACAATATGTAATGACGTAACGAATTTCCTTTGGAAAAACGACCATCCCCGCTGATACGACTGGCTCAGAGATATGCAGACATCCCTACCACGATGACGAACGGGATTTCCAGTGGCAAATCCAGTAGTAGTAATAAGCCTGCTCGATGGAATAGATATCGCCGCTCTCGACCAGTTGTGTTCTCTTTACGTACTGAGAATGTCGGGGATAGATCACTGGTGGATGGCGTAGCTGTAGGTGATGTCACTTTGGATAGAGTGGTGGTGCAGGTTGGGATACCATGGCTGTATACAAATCAGTTGGTAGATATAATACTGCTTTCACTTTGGGCAGGCCAGATCACCTGATCTCGTTCCTTGGTGGCCGCCCTGGACGGCCTCGCCTTTCTGCCTCTACCATCTTAAGATTCCATCGTCCATCTTGATCTGATCGCTCTGCACATGCTACAGGGATATCCCGGTTTCAAAATGTTACACCACAATATGATGGCGACGATTCCGACATCTCACCAGATCCAGTCCAAATGGCATCTCTTCATCATCCGAGTTGTCGGAGCATATTCCACCACTTGACTGAGGTTACATTTTCATCCCCAAACATTACCATCTCTTACGCATGATGACCAGCCTCGTCCTACATGCCACGGGTATGCCCAAGGTATAAATCCACGACGTGAAACACAGTGACATCGATACTCCCACCCCTCGGAAATCTCCACAAAGTCCACCATGAGCGACGACCTCTACATCCCCCCCGGCGGGGTTCGCTTCCGCCTCCAAGGCAAGCGCAGCGGGTGCGTCCTCGTGGGAAACACCAACGACACACTCACCGACTACGACGGGAGCGAAGTGTACGACGACCAGTGGTTCACGCTGGCCGAGGTGCCCGGCTCCAGTGACACCTATTACATCCGCAGCACATACAACCGCAACAACAACAAAGTGATCTTCTGCCGGGAGGAGGCATACGATGTCGGGCTCTACCGCACCGACTATGCCGACCAGCACTTCCGGCTGGACCCTGGCGAAGGCGAGTTCCGGGGCCTGTTCCGGCTACTCGCGCCCGCCACCAACCGGGTCATCACTTCCAATGGCCGGTCCAACGGGGTGGGCAACTATCCGGCCGACGAGGACAAGTACGACGACCAGTACTTTGCCTTTCTGTTCGAGGACCTCGTGTTCGACCACGTGGAATATAACATCGACCTGGGCGCGACTATCGGCCAGGGCGTGCCACATAGCTGGATGGGCCAGACTATCAACGAGACCAATGATCCCAATGACTCGATGGAAATCAACATGGAGGAGACCCTGTCGGAGACTGTCTCCTTTGAACACACTAGTGGCATTACCCTGACAGAGGGCATGACTGCTAGTTTTGGCATCCCGGGCGTCATGGAGGGAGAGATTACCCTGGAGATGAGTATCGTTGATTCTTTCACTTTCGGGAAGAGCAAGACTGTTCAGCATACCGTCGGGTCGTCGGTTACTGTTGCGGCTCCGGCACGCACGATTACGACTGTTGAGGCGACGGTCACACAGAGTAAGATTACTATCCCTGCTAAGATATATTCCAAGTCCAAGGCGCTTGGGATTACGGTGATTACTGAGGCTATGTATGAGGGGGCCCCGTTCTGGGGGATTGTCTATGACATTAAGCCTCCTATTCCGCTGGACGACAAGACAGATGCTGCTTGAGCCTCGCCTCTTTCTTTGGTGAATTTTATCGAAGATGCGACAGAATGAGTTATCATTGGCAACGCAGTCTGTGATATAGTGTCGTCCTGTAGTTTCGTACCCAGAATGTGATCATCCATGATGTTCTCATCGTATACCGAAAGCAGGTAAACTAGCATACATTCCAAGCCGACATCAACAAGAGAAAAACAACTCACGACACAGTTATAAAGATACTTATACTCCAATTCCATACTCCTCCTACTTACTGCCTTAGGCAAAAGCATAATATTCATTCACCGCTTTAGACCCTTTCTGCCTGAGGTCCTGTCTCCATTCCGATGATGCCTAAGGCCACTTCGGATTTTCAATTATACCCCGCACCCCCCGATGCTTCCCACCCTATCCCAAATCATCCAATAAGAGAATTTCACGAGTGCTTTCACAGCTCTCTCTATCTTATACTCATGATTGTACTTCAAAGACTCCCTTCTCTCCTTCGTACTTCATCAAACACACACTCTGCCCTCGATGTTCTGCAGCGATGCTGCATGCATAGCTGGAAGGGAGAGAGGATCATGATCTTGATCAGAAATATATATATATATATACCTGCACGACCTTCAGGGAGGTAGCGCATGGGAACCCTTGACGGGATGGTCCTAGTATCATATAGTTACTATGGAAATAGACGATTCAGAGCATAGATTTAACTCTACTACAACTAATTGAATTGACTGCAGTGGTGGGGATCTATTTCTATCTATCTATCTATCTATACTTGTGTGGTCAAAGTACAAGAAAAAAAAAGGAATAAAAAAGGAAAAGTTCGAGATGGTTGAAATAAAGAAGAATAGATATATTAAATTAAGTGTTAGGCCTTGATTATATCGACTAGCCATCTATTTGATGATGATGATACTGATCATTAATCTATATCCACTGCAGTACTCGAATCTGTTTTCCTACTAATTGGATGGATTTATACCATCTCTCCAGATCAACAGCCCCTTTTTAATACCACCCCTAAGAAAGAAAAGAATATATATAGAACCCAATATAAATATATTGACTCTAAAGCTTATATATATATATATATATCCCCCACAAAAAATCCCATCCAAAACCATGTGAATCCATGACTCCCCAAATACCCCAAATCAAATCAACCCAAACCAAACCAAATACTAAAAGTAAAAGTTAAAAGAACAAAAACAACCAAACCACTCTTCTCATTCAACCCGAACACCCGCCCGACCACAAGGTCATATCATATCATATTCAAATGAGCGAAAAATATAACATCGGATGGGAAACGGGTTCGGTGCAAAGATGATCAAAAGATGACGATGAAAGGGTTCCACGTGCAACGCAGCTGCATGTTTCCCCACTTGATTTTTTTTGGGTGTGTTTTTTGTTGGATGTTTTTTTTTAGTGGTGTTTTTTAAAGCAATGAGGTAGGGTGGTGGTGTTGGCGAGATAATGCGTCATGGGGGTCGAGAGGTGTTCGAGTACGTCGTAGACGGAAATTGATAGTGGTTGAGGTGGTTGTTTTGGTTGGTTGGTTGGTTTGGTTGGGAACTTGAATTGATAAAGGGAATTCGGGGTTTATCTCGCGTTAGGTGCGGTCATTTACATGACAACGCAGCCGCCACCGGGGGAGCCGGCTATGTGTTTGTTAGTTTTAGTTTGGGGGAGTGGTTTGGGTGGAGGAGAGAGGGTGAGAGAATGGGGAAGACATTGTATGAGTGAGTGAGTGAGTGTGTGTGTGTGTGAGTGTTGGAGTGTCAGGAGGTGGCAGAGGAATGCATACCGCAAGAGACAGAGTCCTTAACAACTTCGTAGGGAGACATGTTGATTGATTGATTGCGTTGCAAAAAGATATCTTTTTGTATGCTTGTTTTTGTGATGAGGAAAAAAACCCAGGATCTGGGGGATTCGAGGTCGTTTATATAACTTTTGGGGGTGGGATGTCCTGCTAGGATTCCTTTGAGTTGAGGCACAGTTTCAATTCATGATAGAGATAATAGGAAATAGCCTGGATGCATTGATGTACAGCGTGTAGGTTTGATTCAGTCCATTCATGTGTGGCACGAGGTCTCGACTCGTCAAAGGAGATGCCATGCCATTGGAGGAGATAGGCTGGGATATCAGATGAGTCCATTTAGTGTGGCATGGATGCTCTTCAAAGGAGAGGGACACACCATTGGAGGACATGCTGAGATTGTCTGAGTTTGACGAGGATTCTGAAGCCACCGTGAAAAGGCAACGAATGATCTCGGTGCTTCATATTGTTCCTGGCATGGAACCAATCCTACCGGATTTGAGGAACGATGAATACGATAGAAAATGGAGCATCGGACTTGATTCTCGGAGATGCAATAGAATCTGCGCCTCGTGGAGGCGTTCAAGATTGTGTCTAGTCTGAATGCAAAGCAATGCATTATGGCCAATCTGATCAAACTTTCTTATCGTGAATAGCGCACATTGGCCATGGCTCAGTCTAGATCATCCAGGAACATAGCAGATTAGAGTCCAGGACATACGAAGCTTTGAAAATGCGAGCATGACCTGCGGTTTGGCCCATGTGAGGCATCATTTACTTTCGGGTCCACGGCCAATTGGCGCTTGTGCCGAGCCAAAGTCTAAACAACACGTTGGTGGCGCCCAATCAACACCCGAGGCTTAGTATTGTTCTCAAGAACAATATCAAGAAACACTGTAACTACCACACCACATCGGAACTTGACCAAAGAATCAATTTCATATGCTAAAGAAATCATCCTAAAGAATAATCCTAAAAATCGTCCTAAGAATCATCTAAAGAAATTCGTAACTAACAACCAGATCAAGTGTAAATCGGCTCCGTCAACTCGTTCAGGGTCAGCCCCTCCTTCGCCACATCCTCCTCGATCAGGAACATCAATGGCATCTCTACCAAAGTACCCTTGACCTGGCTGAGCAGTTCTTTGACCTGTCGCACCCCCTCCGGACCCGGAGGGAAGTCGTCCCGGACCACATGACCATATCCGTACCGAGCGGGCTTCGACTTGTCCTCGCCGTAGGCCTGCTTGTCGGCATTGTGGAAGTAGTATCCGTAGAACTCCTTGTAGGTAGCCCAGTTGCGCACCGAATCGTCCGGAACGGAGTGGAACACCTTCCGGAACACCTCGGTGTTCGTCCGAGCCCGCGTGTTCCACATACTGTACAGAGTATCTGCCAGCGGATCGGCCACGATCTGGCTCTCCGGAGACTCAAAGTCGAGCGTGTTCGGAACTCCCACCGGCTCGAAGTTGTTATCCGGTTGCTCCGGGTCCTGTGGCGACAGCAGGCCAAGGTGCTTGCGGAAGAGCTGGCGGCGGAGGGATGAAGCGAAACGACTGGCAGTCCACGGCTGGCCGTTCATGCGCGAGTGCACAGGCGTGTGGTCCTCAATGACGATGGCAATTTCCGAGTCGTGGGTTCCAAGCTGAGAACGATCGTTCAGGTTGGCCGATCCAACGATCGCAACACGGTCGTCAGCGATCATAACCTATCTTCGTCAGTTCTGCAATAATGTCGTCCACAGCTCATTACATCGACTCACCTTGGAGTGAACATAGAGTTCCTCAGTAACAAACGCATCGATCTCAGCCTCTGCAGGTCCCTCCCAAGGGACATTGCGGATGTCCTCGCCGTTAAGCATATAGCAGCTGCTCACGCTGTCCCACTTGCCAGGAGCAGACTTGCCACTCGACACCTGCTGGGCAGCTTGCTGGTAAGGAGCGGTGGTGTCGAAAGCCGCCCGAGGAGCACCCGGGCCATAACCACCAGGGCCGCCGGTCGCCACATCCTGTTGCTTCCGGGCATCCTCGTAATTTACGCCGCTTCTCTGCTCAGCCTCCATCAGGGGGCCGCTGACATTGATGCGGTCGTAGTTGCGCAGGTTGTAGAACCGGATGTAGTCCATCGGGTTGAATCCCTCCTTGGCGATCAGCTCCATAATGCTGCTGCCTCCGCGGTTGATGCAGTTGTACTGGAACTCCATGATCGCGCGGGTACCCAGGGTGGAGTCATCGCTCAGATCACCAGCAAAGCAGGGGACAGACGGGATCACGACCACAATCTTGTACTTCTCACCAGCCCGGGCAGCACGCAGGATACGCTCCACGATCGCAGCGCCAATCTTGTTCTGCACAGGTTTCTGCGCATCGCTGGTGGCCGTGATGAAGAACTGGTTCTCGATGTAGATGAAGTGCTGACTGTTGCGAATGACCGCAACATACGCATCCTGAATGGAGTGCTCAGTCGGGGTTCCGTTGCTCCATTGCGAGCAGCTGCGGACGATCTGACAGATCATACCGCCCCGGGGCTGGCTGGTTTGACGCGCGTGGCCAGAGAATCGATCCTGGTACTGGTGGATCTGACCTGCCAATTCGCCGCGCAGAGTGTTGCTGTAGCCCATGAAGTTCTCACGCAGACGGCCAAAGCCTCTGTCTGAGTCGGCATATCCGCTGTGCTGGTCATTAACACCGCGTGTTTGCGAGTGGTGCAATTCCTGAGTGGGAGGAGGCGGGTAGTAAGGCGCTTGACTCTGGGTCTGGGTCTGGGCCTGCTGGGAATAAGCCTGCTGGGAATAAGCCTGCTGGGGATGAGCCTGCTGAGGCTGACCCTGCTGGGGCTGGTACTGGGATTGAGCAGAACCCTGAGCTGGAGGACCAGAAGGCGGCGGGGGGAACGAATCGCCGGTATAGGTGTATTGCTGCGTGGCCTGGCTCGGTTCAGAGCTCTGCTGTTGCCAGCTGGGCTTTTCTTGACTGCTCGTTGCCGGATAGCCAGACTGTGGGGAAGACGCATGCTGCCAGTTAGGTGCGGCCGAGCTGCCAGTATTGGGCGTCTGGGGGTAGCCGCTAGGCTGCGATGCTGCCTGTTGTTGCCAGCTGGGCTTTTCCTGACTGCCCGTGTTAGGGGCCGGGCTGGCTGGATAGCCACCCTGCTGGGGTGGCGCCGCATGCTGCTGATGCTGCTGATGCTGCTGCTGCCAGGTTGGCGCAGCGGGGCTGGCGGGGTTTGAAGGCTGAGTGTTGGAATACCCGCTAGGCTGGGACGGGGCTGCCTGTTGCTGCCAGCTGGGTGCTGCAGTATTGCCACCCGCCTGCGGAGATGCTGCCTGCTGCCAGCTGGGGGTGGGAGCGCCGGGGTTTGCTCCAGGCTGGGGTGATGTTGCTTGCTGTTGCCAGCTTGGTGATGCAGGGCCGGCGCTTGCGGGCTGGGGCGATGCTGGCGGTTTCTGAGCCTGACCCTGCTGGGGGCCCTGCTGAGCTCCCTGCTGGGCACTCGAGGTAGGCCGGCCGTACAATGCCAGTCTGGAGTACCGCGAGTTGTTGCGTGACTGATACTTCAAGTCATAGATAAAGTTCCACCGCTGGACAAAGTGTTTCCGCAGATCTTCAACGGCCTGACCGTGCAAGCTGACCGAGATATCGGACCAACCCATGCGAGAAGTCTTCTTCCGATCCAGCTGGTTCTGCTCCCAGTGGGCGACGTCGTGGAAGTCACTCACTCTGGCGTTGTTGTAATCCTGACCCGGGAATACAATCTCGTTCAGGTCCTGACCGTGCACATCAGCCAGCTCATGCTGGTTCGTATCCCAGCGGCCAAAGCACATGTCCAAACCACCCATGAATGCGATGCGGCCATCAATGATGCAAAGCTTCTCGTGGTGAGCCCAGTACAGGATCACGTCCTCGCGCATGCCATAGAGGCCCTTGATAGCGTCTTCCGACATCTTAGCAAGGTTTCCAGCATCGAGCGATATGCTCTGGAGGGATGTGCTGATGGACGCCGCCAATTCCTGACGGTCAGGAAGATGGTCGGGGTGACGGAACACCGCAATGTTCTCGTGCATGTCTTCCAGGTGGTGCTTCGTGTGGTGGGAGGAGACTAGACGAATCAGCTTGTCATTTCACGAAAACAGGCTCTAAACATACGGGTCAATGCCTGGGTCACCTCCTTGTACACGATAATGTTAACCCGGACTCCCCGCTGCGCCGCTGCCAGCAGCATCCGATCCAGCCGGTACTGTTCGTTCTTCGCGGGGGGACGTCTGAGGTAAAGTTCTGGCGAGAGCCACCCTAGTGATAGTCAGCCTTATCCAGCAAACCCCTGGTGCACTCGTGGGCACCTACAGTCCAGAATCCAGATATACTCCTTGGCACTCTCCAACGCCTTGGAGACGGCATAAAAGTATGCGCAACCGTCGACGTGCCATTTCACCTCGTTGCCCTGACGCGGGGGAGCAAAGCTCCCGAACCGGTTCTCCGTCTGCGGCTTCGGTGCGCCATACTCAGCATAGGCCTGGGGATCGAGAGCCGTGCCGATTTTCTGTGCAACCTCGTTGCCCAACTCCTCGAGCTTGCCAAACAAGCCGGAGAATTTGTCCTGCTTCTGGGGTTTCTGGGCCTGCTGCTGTTGCTGCTGCTGCGGGGTGGGATTGGCGGGGTATTGCTGGGACTGGGAGGGACCTTGGGACTGGTAGGACTGGTTCTGGGCCTGGAACGGTTCGGTTAGTACCCGGGTCCGGTGACCAGTAACCATCGGTCGACTTACCCCGTATTGCTGGGATTGCTGAGACTGCTGGGGAGAGCCCTGTTGAGGCTGGGGTTTGTAAGACTGCTTCAGCTTCTTGAAGGCGTCCCCGACAAAGCCCCTGGTGGTGTCGGAGGAAGCTCCACGAGTGGAGTCCTGGTGGTACTGGCCATAGGCCAGGTCATCCTCGGGGCGAGTCATGAGGACAAGGTAGAGAAGATAGAACGGAAAGATGGGGGACAAGAGCAAGTAAAACAGAATACAGAAGAATCCTCACAGAGGATCAGAAAGTTGGGGGCTCAACCAGGAAGGGGGGAAGCGGTGGTATTAGTAGGATGGAGGAAAGGAGCTGAGATCAGCCCAGGTGGAGTGGAGGGAGACCAAGAGAGACTCCCGTCTGACGACGTGCCCCGCCTCTCCCAAGACAAGACCAGACCAGACCAGACCAGACCAGCTGCGCAGCGAATCCACTTTTAGGCTACCATTAATCCCGACCGGTGAATTCTCGAATCCCATCCTCTGGAGGGGAATAAGGCTGTGATTCATCCGAGCCCTGCCCCGACCTTTCCTTCTAGTCGTATCGACTAGTGTTCTACGATCTACTTTGGAGATAATTTGGATCTGGCTGCAGCTGCCGGACAAGTGGGGATGGCCGAGATGCCGCCCGGTGGCGGTGCAGCCACGCCAAGCGTCTTGTCTCGTCTCACTCTGGCCGAAGATGCGGTCAAGCCAGATTAAAATCATATATTAATTAATTCCCCTCCTTCCGTCGGCTCTAATTCCGTCCCGTTGGCGGTGCTGCCACTGACACATGACATCAAACAGCCCCTAATGCATGGGGGATGCGCGTGGCTCATGCGGATCCCTCGGCTGGCAGCCTCAGCCACCCCTCCCACCCAACGGCAGTCAGTCCTCGTGAATCGCCAGCTGTCCCACGGGACGACCTCGGAATTCCACGGTTAAGGGGCCGTGTGCCTCAAATATCGGTCCTGGCCACCTGAACTCAGCATGCGATTCCTACATCGCTCACTTCTGTCGTTCGGATACAACGACCCAGGTACTCCTTGACTTGGTCCATATTACCCAGTTGCGCGACCATCCCAACATACCCGTCCGGCCGTACCACCACCACGGCCCCCTGACTAGGGTCTACCCCGTAGATCATGTATGCATCCTCCAGATCGTGTCCGTTGTAGAAGCGCATCTCCGCCTGTTCTTTCACACACGCAGGAATGCTGTCCCATTCAAAGTCACTCGGGAGTTGCGGGTGCACGACAATCTGCTCGATGATCCCGGCCGGGAAACTTCCCAGAAATGCGGCCACATTGTGCAATGCCTGTGCAGACACACCCTGGGCATTGAGGAGATCATCCGAGGTGAGCGTCAGAACACGGAAGCGGCCGGTCGATGCCAGGTCTGGGTATGGCCATGGTTAGCAACGCAAGGGACAGTGGTGCTGATACTGACCATCTTGAATGTCCCGGCACCATCCGTCCGCGTGTCGCCTCAGCTTCACGTTCAGCAATCGCCTGCCCGGTCGGAGTATCCCAGATAAGTAGTCATCGCCATGAACGGGGCTCGCATGTCCGTCCGATGCCTCCCTGACAACGATCATATTCTCGGCATATTCCACTCCGCAGCCGCTGGTGAAGCCGTTGCCGGTATTGAACATTTCCACAAACTCCGCATGGGACATGCCGGACTCCTCCGTATCTAGCTGACCGGAGAAGATGGTGGAAAACTTGCGATCAAAGTCAATCAGCTGCTGTGCGTTGGCATGCCGTTCCAGATGGTAGGTGTCGAGAAGGGGATCCGGCTTCCCTTGCTCGGACGAAGCCGGACTGAGTCCATGAATGTGGTAGGCTAGCTTCCAGGCAAGATTGTAAGAATCCATCATGGACACATTCATTCCTTGGCCAGCCTAAGTGAAGATTAGCCTAGTTATGAGGATATGGCATTGGCAGTACCTTGGGACTATGAGTATGGCAGGCTATAGACATTAGCGGTCGGAACTGCTCCTGAATGCTGTGGACATACCATCTCCAACAATGAATACTCTGGGCACTCCAGCAGAGTCCATCGCAATGAACTCGGGCGAGACCCGCTGGCCGATCTGATAAGCGGCCCACCAATCGATTGTGGCGTTTTTCGGTCTCAAGTAATATGGCTTGAACGCATCCGAAGCTTGCTTCAGGATCCCTTCCAGTGTCACCTTGCTTCGGCGTATCCTGGCATCTTCGACATTCAAGTCTGAAGGAGTCCCTTCTGGTGCCACATCGCTATCCGGCTTTGCCAGTCCTGGCACTTGTACGTAAAGTCGAGTGAGACACTCCCCCGTCACGATCCGCTCCCTCGGAATGACCATCACTGAGCCAGCCGGAGAATGAATAGCACACCGTCTGCGGATGTCCGGGAAGTTTGTATCCACAACCATATCCACGACGCCCCAGATATGGTCCAGCGATTGGCCCTCTAACCTCAGCCCCATACACTTGCCAACCGTCGAGTGTGCTCCATCCGCACCAACGAGGTGTTTCGTACGGATCACTCTTCTAACACCACGGGTCTCGATCTCGGCCAGAACTGGGAACTCTGGGTCATCTTCGTCAATCTTGACATGAAGCAGTTTAGTATCTCTCTGCACTCCTCTCTTGGAGTAACGCAGTAGATCGGTCTCCATAATTCGTTCAAGCCGGCCCTGGTGCATAGTAGCCTCGTAGCGAAAGCGGGCCGGGGGTACCACATTGGGGACAATGGACTTGCGCTCAATGGTCTTGGCCGTGTCTGCAGAAGTCTTCCAGAAGGCAAACTGCCACATCTGGCACGCCTCATTCTCGATCTCATCCGAAATTCCCAGTGTTTTGAACACTTCCAACGTCCGGGGTTGAACACCATCCGCCTGGCCGGATTTTAAGGTGCTTGCCTTGGAGTCAATGCATAGCAGGGAAGCATCGCTCAACCCATATCTGGCTAGCAAAAGCTCCATCATGAGGCCCGCCGGTCCGGCCTATGTGATATCAGCATCGCCCTGTTCGCGTGTGTTTATCATGAAATGCATGGCTCTGAGCTTACCCCAACAACAACCACCTCGTATCTTTCAACTCCATCGTTTCCAGTGGACTCAAATGGCGGGGTGAGTCGAGGCAATGGAAGAGCAAAGGACGGGAGGACTCGAAGGTCCCGCGACTTGGAGGAGAATTCTGTAAAGACGGGCATTTTGAATATGCGACTGGACTTACTCAGTTCCTTGGGCCCAACTCAGTCGGATGCACAGAGCTTTATATTGTATGGAGCGAACGGCAGATTGACTCGCATGTCGGCTGCGGCATCATGCGGGGAACCCCACGGGCAAAAGCAGGGTATCTCCCAGTGAGTGATGCTTGAGGTCCTGCATAAATGCGCACGTATGGGGAATGTCTGTGGGCGATCCCGCCGGGTATGTGGAAACCGGATTATGTGGACATTGAAGTATCGTGCAGAATAGGGGCGTGTAGCGCGCCAATTGGATAAGATGCATATGCAGGCCAGTCCACAAAGTGCTCTCATAATGCTTGTGTAATTATTATCAACCCCGTTTTGCGGTCAATCTATTCAGTCACCCCGCCACCCCGCAACATCCCACATTTTTGCGGGGACACCCCCAACGGGCGGAAAAGAATTTCATCGGTCGCCACACTTTTTTTCTTGGAGCTATTGCTTCGCAATATCGTGCATAAATCTGGAATTACTTCCCAGAGCGTGGTTGAGACTCATTCTTCCCGAACTTCTTCCAGGGCCGTGCATAGGACAGTTGCAAAGGTTTTCGAGATTGTCCAGCGCCCAAACCGGTGCAGCAGATCAATCAGTCGGTGTAAATGATTCACATCTGCAAAGGCAGAGTCCCCAAATGCCTGCCCCTGTGCCTCCTGCAGAGCGGTCTCGCTACCCAAGAGCTGTATTTCGGGGGCATCGAAAGCTTTGAGATCGATCGATTGCCGTAGCCCAATTCTCGTGAAGCAGAGCCAGGCAAGAGCGGCAGAGAAGAGAGCCCCAGGAACATGTATTGCAGGCTCGGAGGAAATCCGCATTCTCTCAAGGTAACGTTGGATCAATAGCGCATGGACCAAGCATTTGCTAGCATCCAGTGAGCATGCCCACGCGTAGACAGAATCGTGAGACTTGATGGCATCTGCATGGCCATTACGACCAACTGCTCGCTCCAGTAAGTCTATATCGGTGTAAAGAGACATATAAATCGAATGCCACAAAACCGGAAGGCTGAAGGGATCCTGTTCCTCGAACTGAAAGTGCAGGCTATACCTGCGCCACCAATGCACTGACAAACGAGATAGCTCCTCCAACCTGAATGTAGTCAGGCTGTTTGATAGGCGAGCTTCAATAACGTATGCATTGATACTCTCCAGGACACTATACACGGCAAATTTTGAATCATGTCCAGCGTTGTAGAAGTGGAGGTCGGGACTGATTCTAGACGCGGTATATGACTGCTTGTATAGGTCGGCCCATTTGGCGGCTGTCGGAGCCATTAACATAGCTTCAGAGGCGAGCAGTGGATATTGGGCGAACCGATGTTTGCGAATCGGCTCATGGTGCATCAAGCTGGCGAGCTCTGCATCATGGATATTCAATGCAATTTCCACCCGTCTTCTTTGTTCCACCTCTGCCCATCGGTGCCACTGTTCATTTGCTTCTTGATCATCGAACCGTGAATCGAAAGGATGTTCTGGGGTGCTATATTTATTAGACTCTCGTGTCCATCCCATGACGGTGCCATGAAGGACATCGGCCAAAACTAGGTCTTTGGGCCTTCCTGACAGTATGCCATACGTCTGACCCAAAATGGCCGCTTGAACCATCGACAAGGCATCCGGTCGACTATGAGCCAGTATGGACTCCCAAGAGGCTAGGATTGCTTTGTTGAGCCTCTCAAATATTCGGAGCCCTTGTGCCACGGCATGGGACGATCCAACAAAAAGGCTGCCGATCGAACAAATCGACAAGAACAACAAGGAGTTTTCTGCGGTCGGACGAAAGGTCGGAGCATGTATGACAGGAAACAGGGAGTGAAACCGGCTAAAGAAGAGCTTTGCGAAAAGGTTCAATTGTTCGGCGGACGGGAGTGCTTCATCGTGCATGCGAGGCTTTAACCTCTGGGAGAGGCCAGCCCGATAGTTATCGTCGGCATCGATCCTTCCCTGGTGGGGCGAGTCAATGAGACTACCATTGCTGCGATAGACAGATCGGTTTGGTTCTGGTGGAGACAGGCATGTAAACCACCTTCTCCTCACGATGTCTGCTGGGTGTGATGCATCTTCATCCAATACAGAGCGGCGTGGCTCTTCTAGGCCAACAGGGCCCAACATATTTGGTGTGGGAGGTATTTGCGCCCATTCCGATATCGCAGATGAGATTGAGAAGTCCAAGACGTTCACATCAAAGTCTGCTCCCAAGAACCATGTATTGGGATCTACCTCTAGCATGGAATCGTGCAGACTCATACCTGCCATAGGTTGGGGCACGGATGGCTCGCTGCCGCTAGTTATAGGGTCTGGTACGCTCGGAATTAGCAGAGAGGCATCATTCAGTGCTTCCTGCACCCGTGGTACCTTATGGGACGAAGGAGTATGTGTCGCTGGGTCTTCTGGCGTTGGTTGAAAAGGCGTTCTTGACATCGATCGGGGCTGTGACAAAATATTCTCGTGATTTTTCTCGTGGCTCTTCTCGTGTCGTCGCAACACGTCACTTGCAATCGTCAGTGTTAATGCAATGGCTTTGATGACATAGCTGACCTTCGTGAGTACACCTTTTCGCAGATAGTACAAGCATACGGTCTTTCATTGGTGTGGCTGCGGAGATGCCGAGTAAGATGCTCGGCCTTTGAGAAAGTCTTGTTGCAGGCGGGACATGGACGGGTTCTTGAGCCGTTTGTCTCTTGCCCAGAGTCAGAGGCACGCTTCATTCTGCGGTGCTGTGTAGCGCTTCCAGCTATACTGATACGCGGGTTGTGATCGCTCGGTTGGACCGGTGGACTTGCGGAGAAGCGGACGAACCCCACATCTGCACTGGCACGTGATGGACCCTGTCGCTGCTGCCTGACTTCTGAGGTGCTAAGGCGACGGCACGGGTATGCATCATGTTTTCTTGCTGTTTCGTTTCACTTGTGTCGATGTTCTACAGCTTTAGCTCGTACAACTGGAACCAAAGGTGCTGATCTGCTCTGACTACTACTTAACCGAATATATGTCTTGAAATCCTAACATAGCAGGCAGCAAATCTTCTGGGGCAATTGAGACAGATCAATCTACATAGAATAGCTTCGTAATTATTGACAGTTGGAGATAGAATTCACCATGAACTACTGTTGTTGGGGGTGAGATCTTTGGAGATCCGACCTCGGATGATGCCCCGCAACAGGTTATCTTGGAAGCGTGACGTTGTCAGGACTGCAGATAGCCAGCAACACCACCACATTTTCTCTTAAGGCATCCTAGTATGACAGTTATCTGGAGACCTGTTATTATTTCCTGACCGAGAAACTAGACAATAGAAGAAATCTCTGTGATGCGAGCGTTCTACGAATGCTGCCCCTCATAGCAAGCCCCACAGTCACACGGCGTTGAGACTTGAGAGACGGCACGTACCCCGCACGAGAGTTGGAGAAGCGGATCACTACCACTTATTTAAGAATGACATCGCTCCATCTGATAATTCCTCGCTTTTATCTCGATCCCTGACCCGAAAAGATCTAACCCTACATACCTCGATTGCAGCGATTGTCCTACACTACGCCACCATGTCTCTCGCAACTCTCGACGTAAGTCCACCCCCACTTATCCCGACACAACTTAGAAACCAGGCTGGGAGCTCACCAACTTCCAAATGACAGGTTTCCCAGCATCCCTACCTCCCGTCCGCGTCGGAGACCCTCTTCAAAGCGAAAGCCACCAAAAAGTTGAGCTTCGAGCAAATTGCCCAGCACATTGGCCGCAATGAAGTGGCCGCCGCCGCCATCTTCTACGGCCAAGCCAAGGCCTCCCCCGAAGACATTGAGAAGCTCGCATCGCTCCTCGACATTCCTCAGGACCTGCTCGAAGAAAAGCTCAGTGGTTTCCCCGACCGTGGTCGCACCGTGGAGATGCCTCCCAAGGAACCGCTGATCTACCGCTTGTACGAAATCGTGCAGAACTATGGGTATGCGTACAAGGCGGTGCTGAATGAGAAGTTCGGGGATGGGATCATGAGCGCTATCTCGTTCTCGACCAAGGTGGAGAAGGAGACGGATCAGGATGGGAACAACTGGGCTGTGATCACACTGCGTGGAAAGTGGTGAGTTGTCTGGGTTGATGGTTGTTGGAAAATATGCTAACGTTGGTAGGCTGCCGTTCTCGAGGTTCTAAGCAGATAGTAGCTGGAGGGTCGGGATGAGTTGGTAGATAGCTCTGTAAATGATGTTAATGAAATTTTTATGGATGTCTCCCATTTGTCAGTAGTGACTTATTGGTAGGATACGGTAGGCAGTTCCTGCGCGTTTCACTTTGGGATCAGATGCTCATGCCTTCAGCTGGTCAAGAGAGTAGCTTGTTGCATTGCTTTGTCACAGTCGTCGGGTTCCTGGCCGGCGTTCTCGCCGCTGCTTCTTTTAGGAAGACTCCGCTGTCTATTTATAACTTCCCTTCACTGCTCTTTGCACTGACTTCACTCACCACTCTGCTGTTTCCCACCCCGCCGTGTTTGCCGACATAGAAATTCTTTTCCATTACTTAACCCTTCATCAACTGAACCCTCTTTATCTTGCCAATTCACAACTCTCAAGATGCCCGTGACAGCCTCTTCCCGCGTGCGTTGCACGTTTGAGGACTGCAGACGTCATTTCGAGTCCCTTCCGGCCATGAGACAACATAAGCTTATCGAGCACGACTACTGCAGCCGATGCGATGAAGATTTCAAGGATGAAGAGTGCTTTCTCCTTCACAAGATCAGAAGTGATAAGCATATTGTTTGTGCAGTCTGTGGCAGGGAGTTCCGCAGCGAGGGTGGGCGCGATGCTCACATTCGCCAGGTAAGTACCGATCTTCCTCGGATTCAATCCGATTTGACTCATGCTAACTACTTGATCTCTCTACAGTACCACCGCCCCATGCAAAGCCTGACTTGTAGTGGATGTGGACAGAAATTCAAACAGGCCGGTGCCTTGGTGCGTCATGTTGAAGACGATGAGTGTAACGAGATACCGATGACACGATTGCTTCACGAACAATCCAAGAGACTCCTCATTAGAGAAGCGCTGAAGACTGGCGAAGGAGATGGTTTGCCCTTCCCTGACCCCGACGGCCTGGACGAGGTCGACGGCGGAGTTAAGCTCAACGCCTCCAGCCTTTTAGACATGGATAGTGACAACGATAAAATCATGTCGCCGGCATCACAACGGAGTGTCAATCCTCACTCGATTTCGTCTCCCGCTTTCGCCTTGAAAGACAAAAAGGGGGCCGATGGAAAGACCATGACGTCCCAGGATCCTCTGCCTGAGATGAGGAGACTTTCGATCAACTCTGGTGTTTCAAATAACAGCAAGGGAAGGGCCACATCGGTTGCCGGATCCTCCAAGCAGGATAATTCCGATCCTTTCGGCGTGAATAAAATCGACGCTGGACATACTATTCGATCCCTGGATAAGACCTGGGATCCGATGAACTTCTTCGATTCGTTCCGCGGAAAGTTTGTCTGTTCCTGTGAGGATGAGTTCTTAACCATCAAGGATTTTGAGAACCACGTCATAGAGAAGACTAATGGAAAGAGGAGCATGCAGTAAGTTCTTTATCTGAAGGACTTGCACTCTACCACATCCGAAATTCATCAGACTCACCATGCCTAACAGGTGTCCTGGCTGTCTTCGGATCTTCAAGACCGCAGCTGCTCTGGTCGCCCACTGCGAATCCGCCAGTACCCACTGCAGCGTGAACACTGGACTCCGGTTTAGTCAGATAATCACCGATGTGAGTGGAGGGCTCGTCAAGGCAGTTGGTCTGAGGGATGGAGCTGTCGAGTATGTGACTGGTGACTTGGACTTGACGAAGAAGGTCAGTATGGCAGAGAGAAAGCAGGACATGATGAAATGGTAGACTCTTTCTTTCTTTCCTTTCCTTTGTTGTCTTTCTGCCCTATCCAAGGTGATTTATTGCCTGTGAACACATTCCTTCAACATCAAAGGGCGTCGTCAGAAACTCAACATCTAGTGTTTTATTCGCGAATCTTTTCAAGAAAATCCACGCAAGATTTCTGTCTTTAGCTATCTCAATAATTTCAACCAAATCACCCCTTGCATAGACCTTCCATGAAGCCGCAGCCCTACACTAGAAAGCACAACCCAGTAGACATAAATAATCATCTTAACCATTCATATCAAGCCAAACCAAAAGTAAAATCGTGTAGATACACCGGGTATAAGCGATCAGGCAACCAGCCAGTGGAAATCAAAACACCATCAATCCGTCCGCCCATCCATCCATCCATCGATTCATTCATCAACCCAACCAGTAAACCAGTCCAGTTCCTTCCAGATCCAGCATCCAAGTCAGGTTATCTCTCATCTCATCTCATCTCATCTCATCTTCATAGCTCATATCGCACTTCAAGTTTCCATCCTTCTTCTTCTCGTAGAGATAGGTGGGTAGATAGGTAGGCTAATCGAGAGATAGGGTGGGTATCTAGCAGCAGTCCTCGCAGCATTCGAAGCAGAGGAGACCGGCGCAACTATTCGTCTAGTTAGCCTTTTGTTGTCCAAGGTACGGAGTAGATAGATCATCTACTAGCTAAGAGATGAGGGGGGAAGGGAAGGGTGTGGGGAAAGAAACGTACACTCCACAGCAAACGTCACCGGCACCACCACCACGCAGGTTCATTTTCATTTCTTCTTGGGTGTTCTGCGGTTGTGTTAGCGATGGGATGGATAATGGTATGGAATGGATGGAGGGGAGGGTGGATGTGGGTAAGAGTGAGGGTTGGGATGAGATGGGGAGTCGTACAGGCTGCTGGGTGACGACACGCTCAGTGGAAGGAGCCTCAGGGCTAGAGGGCTGCTGCATGGTCATAGTGTTGGCATCCCAAGCGGGTTGTTGGGTAGAGGTGGATTCCTCCTTGTTGGACTTGAAGAAGTTGAACATTTTGGATGGGTTGTGTGGGTTGGTGGTTGGTGAGAGAGATTTGTATATGTGTAGATGTGTCTAGAGTTGTATGATGATGATGATGATGTCTGTGATGAGATGGATGGAATCAAGGAGGACAGCGGCGGTATTTATGTCGCGATGAAAGGAAAGGTCGGATGGAATGCATTATTGAGTGGGACAGGATCAGGATCAGGGGTCCAGGCGATTCCGCGTGTGGGTCACGTATTCGTATTGTTACGGGTGGGACTGCGGGAAACAACAGAACCAAAGCGGGGAGAAAGGCTGGGTAACAGCCACTCACAGCCACGAAAAGGTCCACGTCAACCCGCTCAGCCCTGCCGGCTAGCATCTTGGCACGGTCGCTTTCTGCCAGCGGATTCGCGGACATGACGATTTTCCCTGCCGGGATTCCCGTGGCTGGTTGGGTAGGTGAAACTCGATGGATTGGATGGACGGGTGGCCTGCCTTCTTAGGCAGCTGGTATTGATGGCGGGTGGTATAGACGCGCGGTTCATGCAGTGAACCAGGTGAGGAGGGTGGATGACTACGTCAGGTTGGGCTGCGGGTTGGGGATTGTAGTACTGATTCTGTTACTTCTGTCGGTGCTTATCTTCCTACCTGTTTGATAGGTAGTATGCCTCAATAGTGCAGAAATTCGATGTCTCCTCAAACTTTGAATGGAAAATACCGGGGATCGACATGATTTCTTACTCTCACTTTGTTAGGCAGCCGGACTCATTTTTGGTAAAACAGCAAGTTTCGTCAGCGGGAATACGGAATCGCCAGTACGGATTCATTACCGCTAAGCTTTACCTAAGCTTTGTTTCCAAGCTGGGCCAATGGGGGGCAGTGCTATGCTGCGCTATTCTTAGCACTATCGCCTGAAGTATCCTAGGCAGCGTCATTTCCAGTTCGCTTCGTTACCTGACCTCCAGTTACCGGACACAATTACCGAGACCGGGATAAAGATACTGCGGCTGCCTCAGCCGTTGGAGTTGGGGCAGCTGTCCCGTCGTCCCTTGCATGGGTGAGGAGGATTTGGGAATACTGTAATCATACATAGCCAGCCCGGATGTGAAGAGGACGGGGAGGATGGTTTGATTACTCCGTAGCATTGGTTGCGTGGAATGGATGCGATTGATTGCAGTCGTTATCAATGGAGCAGTAGCCGCCATCAGCGTGCTAGTCATGCTGCTAAATTAGCTCCAGGTATCCCATGCAGTTAATCTAATAAAGAGCTTTAAATGGAACATTGTGGCTGGGGCTGTGTTTCGGGGTCCTACTTAATATGGACCACTGATATCAATCAAAGCCACAGATAGGAACCGTCACAGATCGACATGGGTGTCTTACCGTCGTCAGTCACATCAATACTAGCTGGTATTAGGTTGCACCGAAGGCCCCAGTTGTTTAGCTCATGGGGCTAAATGAAGAAACGGCTCTGCCTACTGATTGATGTGCCTGTCAGACGGTGGCATGATTGGTTATTGTAATGCCTCACGGAAGATCTTCCTCCGAGTCTGGAAGCGCCTGTCACCAAAGCAGCATCATTCGATGGCGGCAGAGCTCATCGTCAGTGATGGAATGGATGCCTTGGCTGTTCAATAACCATGCGAGATCAACAAACAAGAAATTTCCTATCACAAGATTGCACACTGCTCAGATTATAGTTTCATGATCGGCAATCATGATAGTATACTTTAGGGTATCCCGGGGTGTCCGTGTTGATATCACAATGCCCTTGTTCTACACCGCGCGATAAGTCTGACGGGTTTCTGTGGGTGTTGTTTGTCAAATCGACTACTTGGGATAAGATAACGCCCGGGAATCCCGACGGGAATGCTTGGATGATTGCGATGTTAATTATCTTCGGACATAATACAGGAAGTTCTGGGTCATACCATGAAAGCTATGAATTTTGGTGACTTGCGCATTTCCTCTGTTGGATAAGGTTTATAGGCTGCGCAAGGTCGACCAAAGGAAGACGGAGTCTTATAGCATTACGGCAACACGAGGCAACAAATTTGATATTCTAGAAGCAACGACAATTGCAAAAATCACTAAAATTGATGGTTGTAGCTGTAAAAGGACGATAAAGTAGATTGCAACATACGCAAACGACCCCACATTGCGGGGCAGCAACCGGCTGTCGCATGCCGCCAGAAATATTCCTCATCGCAACTCATCCCACAACTTCATTTCTCTTCACTCAATCCAATCCAACCAAACACCCAAGCAACAATGACTCCCGTCCAAATCCTCGACGGTGGCCTCGGCACCTCCCTCCAAGACCACTACAACGTGAGCTTCGACTCGTCCTCCACCCCGCTCTGGTCCTCCCACCTCATCATCGCCGACCCCGCCACCCTCCTCTCCTGCCAACGCGACTTCACCGCCACCGCCGGCGTCGACGTCCTCCTAACAGCCACCTACCAAGTCTCCCCGGAAGGCTTCCAACGAACCAAAACCCCCGCCCACCCCAATGGCATTCCCCGCGACGCTATCGCTCCTTACCTCCGCACCGCCCTCAACGTCGCCGACCAAGCCGTCCAGGCTAACTCCTCTGCTGTCGCGCTGAGTCTCGGCCCCTACGGCGCATGCATGATCCCCGGGCAGGAATACAGTGGTGCCTACGACGCAGAGCACGCGAGCGAAGAGGCGCTGTACAAATGGCACTCTGAGCGCCTGCAATTGTTCAATGAGGCTACGGAAGGGGCGTTGACTACCCGCGTCAAGTATATTGCGTTGGAGACATTGCCGCGGTTGGATGAGGTGAGGGCGGTTCGCAGGGCGATGCGGCAGTCTGGATCCGGGATCCCGTTTTGGATTGCTTGTGTTTTCCCCCTTGAGGAGAAGGATACCCTGCCTGATGGGAGTGCGGTGGAGCAGGTGGTTGAGGCTGCGCTTTTGCCGGTGGAGGATGGGGCTACACCATGGGGTATTGGGATCAATTGTACGAAGCTGCATAAGTTGCCCGGCCTGGTGAAGGCGTTTGGGGATGCTGTGGCGAGGCTGTTGGAGGGTGGGAGGATTAGTGAGCGTCCGGCGTTGGTGCTGTATCCGGATGGAACGCAGGGCGAGGTTTATAATACGACGACACAGACGTGGGAGAAGGTGCAGGATAAGACCGGAGGGGGTGATACGGTAAGAGATTCCCAGCTGTGTTGTATAGGTATTGTGTGCTGACTGTATTAGCGACCTTGGGAGGTGAAATTGGCAGAGGTGGTCAATGACGCTCGCGCAGGAGGCCAGTTCAGCTCGGTCCTGGTTGGCGGGTGCTGCAAGGCCTCGTTCAATGATATTAAGAGACTTCGGGAACAATTCAGATCAGAGTAGTCGCACAAAAATTATATATATATTAAGCTATTCTGTGCGGGTTGCAAATTGTTGAAATTGCAAAAACATCTTGGGTATCACCGCTCAAGCATGCATCATAAACATAACAAAAGTTGAATTAAGAGACCAGCCCATGAATTAAAAGAACCACTCCACGAAGCGTCTCAGCCGCGTCTTCGGGCCTCCTTCGTTGATGATAATCTCTCCTTCCTGCAGCCGGCCAGACCACAAGTCCATCTCGGAGAGCCGAACAAACTGCAGATTATCTGTCAGTAAAACCATTCCAAAGGAAGATAAAGTCGGGCTTACTCACCTTCGTGCGCTTGAAAACCTTCCAGAGGATAATGGGCACGATGAAGATCGGAATGCCAACATACGAGGCAAAGAAATCGGCCGTGGACCAGTTTCCCTTGAGGAAGACGGGGAAACCAGCCACCAGGGTGATGATGGACGATCCAATGAAACCAACCCACGCGGTGTACGGCTGGAACGGCGATTTCCAGGGAATAGTGTCACGACTGACGCCTTGTGCTTTCATGGCCTGATAGAAGCGGATGTAACAGTAGGAAAGTGTCGCCCACGCGATCAGTCCAGCAATTGTGCTCAGGTTCAGGAGCCAGGTGAAAGCTTGCGACGGACCACCGGAGCCGAGACCTGATCGGAGTTGTTAGTTAAGCCAAGGACACCAAACTCTCTTACGAGATTACTTACTCAGATATGCCAACGGGCCAAAAAGCCACGAGGCAATAACGGCAACCCACGGCACACCCATCTTGTTCACCCGCCCAAACACCTGCGGCAACTGGTGGTCGGTCGTCATGGCCACGATCATGCGAGAACCAACCCAGCAATAGGAATTGCCTGCAGACCAGGCGGAGATGAGGATACAGGCATTGACAATGGACGGCAGAGCGCTGATGCCTGCCTGCTTGATGGCAATCACCCACGGAGAGCTGTTGGCGTTGTCGGACCCAGAGACAAGGTTCGGGTTTGTCGGGCTCACGATCATTCCGATGAGGAGTGCGCCAAGGATATAGAAGAAGGCGATACGGTAGGTCACGCGACGGGCAGCCTTGGGGATGGAGTAATGAGGGTCGACCGATTCGGCGGCGGTAATAACGACGGTTTCGACACCGACGAAACTGAACGAGGCGTTGACGAAGGCAGACAAAAATCCGAGGAAGTGTCCGGTCGGGCCAGGGATGCCGTTGTAGTTCGTCCAGGCTCCAGGATGGTGCCAGTAGCGGAATCCGATGCTTTCGTGGTTTGGCCCGCCTCCTGCGGTGATGACAATAGCGACAATAACCAGTCCAACAAAACATAGCACCTTGATGGCCCCGGAGAGGACCTCACTGTGGCCATAAAAGGTGACGCTCATCAGGTTAATGGCCAGAATCAGGACCAGCCCAACCGTGATGACCACCGCCGGTGTTATATCAGACCAGTAGCTCACAATGACTGCAGCAGCAGACACCTCGGAAGCGATCGCAATAGTATAACAATAGCCATACGTGATGGCGAGGGAGAAGCCGACAGCGGGATCGATGAACCGAGTCGCCCAGTGAGGAAAGGATCCAGCCGTAGGCAGCAGGGTCGCCAATTCTGCGATACTCTGCATCACACACCACAGAATAAATCCAATGACAATGTACGCCAGCAGCAATCCAGCGGGGCCAGCGTCCGCATACGCAGAGCCTGTTCCCACGAAGAGACCTGTTCCAATTCCACCACAGAATCCGATCATGCTGACCTGGTAGTTCTTCAGCCGCCGTTGTGTGGCACCCCGGCCACCAACGTTGAGCTCCATCTCTCCTTTGAGCGGAGGAGCCTCATCGTCGTAATTGACCACCTGAGGACCTCCATATCCGTACTGGTGGATCTTCTCGTCCTCCACGGTGACGGTGGGCTGGTGCATCTTGGCGGAGGGATGCAGAGGATGCAGGAGTGGTGACACAGCGGAGAAGAGAGGATGACCCCAGAGTCTTGTAGGTGACTGCAGCAGCTCGCCAGTCGCCACACTCGGCCACGCGCGGAGAAAATTGTGTAATTCGCCGCTGGTACCTGCATCGCGACATCGGGAACCACGTTCGCACCATTCCACTTTTCACTTCCCCTCCCTGTTCCCCACCCGGGTCGAGGATTTTCTTTGGTGGACACGCGGCGACGGACTCCACTTCCACGACGGGATACAGACGGGCGAGATGGCCATTAGTCACAGAATGATGTGATCATGGCAGCTCCGCACAAACCGGCTAAGTTGGCATCTTGGCCATGGGGAAGACAGGCTGCAGTCTGCCAGTCTGACGGTGACCTCTTCGTGCCTTCAGAGTTAAGCCATAAACGGCCGACGTTCCCCCGTGGCCTGATTGCGTGGCGAACTGCAGGCGATTGACTTTGTCGATCGTCCGCAGTTTTTCTGGAACGGCGGAAGAATTTTCCCTGGCGTGGGCACGTGATGGCTGCGTTTGGTAGCCATCGCGCTAACCCCGCTCCGGCCTAGTCCGCTTGCGGTGTCGGCCTTGGGCGGCGGGAGGCACCAAGGCATCTGTTGCTGCTACAGTGCTGTCGTTTACTCATGGCTGTTGCGGCTATTGGGCCATCTACAGCCTGTCATTCATACCCTCTACCAAGGATGCAGAAGCCTGCTAGTGGAGGTAGGTCCCGATCCGAAATTATAATTCTCCATTCGACTGGTACGGACCAGGTGAAGACTGTCAATTCTTACACAAACTGTACATAACGGTAATGAAGCATTTGCGACCAAATTCATGATATAGTCACTGGATTTGTCGAAGACTCGGGATATCATGAATAGCACTAGGGTTGCCCAAGCTAAACTCGACGTCATTCAATGATGCAATGAATCCGCAGTGGTGATTTCCTTTTCATTACTCAGTGACACGTAGTGTAAGAATCACTTTCCTCTGACCAAGCAACCAGCCTCACTCAGCTATCCATCGAACAAACAATGAGCAGCGAACGCTCCAATGGAAGCTATAAACAGGGTTTCATCTTTAAAACAGCCGATTCCCATGGCTGCCCACGCCTCAATCCAATTCTACAATACCACCGGCCGCAATCCCAATGGCCAACGTCCTCCCCACCGTGCCCAGTCACATGGGTACAATAAAAACAACTCCTTCAACAAAGACGATCGAACCATCGACGTCTTCCTCCGGCCTCAAAATAAACAGAGGCAAAACCAACGTCCCCCCACCTACCGATACCCACCTGGGCAACAGAAGCCCGCCTACAACAAACGTGCTCATGATGGAGACATCATCATGAGAGACTCCTCCTCCTCCCAGCCTCAATATCAAAAGAGGCATAACAACCAACACAACCTGCCTCAAAGACCAATGAGGCAACAAAATACTCATCCATCCAACCGACATGGGCAACAAAAGCCCAGACAACAACCACCAATCAATAGAGACGTCGACATGGTCGACGTCTTATGGGTGTCGTTTTATGGGCGTTGTTTTATGGGAGGCGCCTTATGGGCATCGCTTTATGGGTGGCGTCTTATGATAGACGACTTCTACTAGCCTCAAAACCAAACGATGCAACAAAACAACCTTCCTCACAATCAACCTTCCAACCACCACGGGCAACAATCGCCCCGTCCTCAAAACAACTACCAAATCACCAAACGGGGGCAACAAAAGCCCCCACGAAACTACTGCCGAGAAATCTTCCTGGTCGATTGTCTAATCGACCTTGATGGCGACACCATCATGATGGATGTCTAGAAGTAAGTAACCGATCTCATCTATTCAACACACATACACACATACATAGCGACTAACTGATGGCAGGACATCCATTCATCCAACCAAAAGAGGCAACCCTCTCCTCCTCACAACAACTACCGAATCAACAAACGGGGGCAACAAAAGCCCCCACGAAACTACTGCCGAGAAATCTTCCTGGTCGATTGTCTAATCGACCTCGACGGCGACACCATCATGATGGATGTCTAAAAGTAAGTAACTGATCTCACCCATCCAACACACATACACATCGACTAACCGATGACAGGGCATCCATCCACCCATCAATCAACCCAAGGTACAAAGCGGAGGAGACAAAGAAATCCGGGGAACACCTGTTCGACTTTTGGTATACAAGCGGAGGAATAAAAGAAGAAGAAGAAGAACAAGGGGGGAAGCCAGGGGATGTCATGTCCTGTCTGTTTGTCTATGTGTTTGTGTATACTTCCCTGGTCAGGTTTTGACCTCTCAACGGAAAGACAAAAGACCGTGAGAGGAAGTTTCCCTAGCTGGTTACCCAAACGGGCTTTGGACTGGGGAGGGGATTTGGTTTCATTTGTACCTACTTGTTTGTGTCATGTTTTCTACTGTTTGTATGCCTCTTTTTGGGGTATCGCACAATGTTATTTGGATCCTGTATTGATTGTGTGGACTTAGCACTGTGTTGAAGCTGAGAAGTAGGGTTGGCCTCCCTTGACGCAGTGAGCAATAGACTAGATTCGATTTCTGGTATTCGTTGCAACGTGTGCTTGACCTGAACATTAGGGCAAGATATATGACCGGTTTGGGAAGAGTATGTCAGGTTAAGTCGTCCTATATTAACTCTGTTCTTCGTAGGTAGCTAACCGCTGGCATGCTACGAGACCGCGTGGCTTTTCATTGATAACGAGGGTCTCGGGGTGGCTAAAGCATGCCATGTGCATTCGGGTGCTTCAACTGAGAATACTAAGTTGGTCTCTGGGATTTGATAGACGTCTCCCTAGGATCTATACTTCTAGTTCTGCAGGCATGTGTCCCTCTCTACATCTCGAATGGGCTTCTGCCGCGCTTCAGGGACGTTATGAAAGCATGAAGTCTTCTTCGATACACGTACACGACTGGTATAACTCTCCTATCGAAAAACCAAAGCATATTAGACATAAAACAAGGAACCGTGCAAAGCGATTCCAGACCATCAACGCCGCCTATAATATGCATATTTGCTGCTAGAGAAAAGAAAAGGAGAAGGAAAAAGCAAGAGTCGCCAAAGGTCTCGGCAATACCAAGAGCATCATTGCTTTCCATGCTTGGTGTCCTTCTCTACTTCTTCTTTCTCCTTTTGACCCCAAGTCCACACATCCCAGATATGCTCCTTAATCAAGTCTCCATAACCCTTTCCCTCATCCAGCGCCTTTTGTTCCTCCCTGAGTCTCCTCTCCTTCCATCCCTCCGTTTCCCCGCCCATCCAAATCTTCTCCAAAGCCGGCTTCTCCTGTGCTTGCCTAGCCTTCAACTTCTCCAATTCCTCCCCAACCGCCGTCTGAATTTGTGCTTCTCTCGCCGCCCGGAGTTTCGCCTGGATCTCCAGTGCCCGCTGACTGGGTAACTCCGATATTGCCGAAAGAGGGTTCCTCGAAATTTGCGCTTCGATCCGATCCACAATGCTACGTCCGGTGCGTTCGCGAGTAAGGTGATTTGCCGAGATGCAAAAAGCCCCCGTGAGAAGAACTGTAAGGTTATCGAGTTTCCGGGGTGGTAAGGCAATTAGGATAGGCGAGGCAATGAGAAACGTGTATGCGGTGACGGTTTTGAATCGCTCGAAGTCGGCTTCTCTGCGCGACTGGAGATCGTCTGTGGATGCGTGGGTGGTGGTCATTTTGATTTGTTCGGATTGGCTGCTGCTGCTGTGATGCTTGATGGTTTGCTGTTTTTTTTGTCTTGGATAATTGAGGATTATCAGACTAGACAGAAGAGAGACTATGAGGCCGTTGGGTGGATTGCTGATGGAATTGTCGTTGTTGTTCTTGGAATCGTGGATTGCGGACGCTCTCCGGGAAATTTACGGCGGGCGGTAGGCACCGATAGTGCAGTCAGGTGACTTTCAACGTTGCCCTATAGTCGCCCCCTGATTCCTGGAGGAGAGATGTTGCTTGTTGTGTCACTTTTTGAACGCGTTAGAAACTTATGTAGCAATCTCTACCTTGGAATTGTTATCCAGCATATATTGAGTGGCTGCTGGTGAATAGATACCTCACTGTTTTCCGTTCCCAGTCGATCTTCTCTGGACATGCGCATGCGCATGCGAATCCCCGGAACTCGCCAGCCGATGCCACACGATATCTACACACAGATGAGTTCCCTGTAAATGTTATACTTGAGTTACAATTCCGGTTGCGCCGAGGATTGGCGTTGTTAAGTCAGTACCGACACATACAGAGGCACATTTCACACAGATCTAGATACTTTGTAACCCAACAGAGAGCAATGCAATCATAGTCTCTCTCTCTCTCTCTTCCGCATAGTTAACACAACTAATGCCTACTCCTACATGTATTGGAAACCTACAAGAAGACAAGCATCAATTTGTTATTTTTTTTTATTGTCATCGTACTATTTGAGATAGTACGTGCTAACGAAGAAGGTATGTTGTTGGTGCAAACCCCCCCATTTGGGTATTTAGCCAGGGAAACATCCTACACAGTCTTTAGTCTTTCTGTAGTAGGTAAAAACCTGACCGGGGTATGCGAAGGAGGAGAAGGAGGAGGATTCGAAGAAGTTGTTTGTGTCGAAAAGGCTGCAACTTATTAGTAAACTATACGGAAGATAAAGTCAAGTAGATGGAATGGATGGATACTTACTTTAGAGATCGGACATGATGATGTCCCCGTCGGCGTCGATAAAGTGAACGCTGTGTTGTTGTTTCTGTTGGCCTTGTTTTTGTGGCCGGTTGTTGGTGGTGGAGGAGGTGTTTTTGAGGATGGACCTTCTTTGGTTTGAAGGTAGAAAGGAGGTATTGGACATGATAATGTCCCCGTCTTTGTCACGTGGCCGGCGCTGATTCCATTGCCGGCCATTGTTGTGTTGGCTGGGTTGAGGGGGTTGCCTTCGTTGATATGAAGGCTGGTAGGAGGTGTTGGACATTCCGATGTCCGTGTGGTGTGCCCTCTGCTGAGGGGGGTGTGGTGGCCCGCGTTTGTTTTGCGGGGCTTGGCGCTTCGCGATGAAGCAGGAGGAGGAGGTGGTGTTTTGGTGGGGGTTGGGCCTCTGTTTATGTTGAGGCTTTAGGAAGACGTCGACCATGGTGATGTCGCCGTCATGTGCCCTTCTATGGGCCGGTTTGTTATGGTGGTTGTGGTGGTTGTGGTGGTGGTGGTTAGGGTTGTAAGGAGGACGGCGGCCATTGGAGCGGCCGTTGGTATTGTAGAATTGGTTGGAAGCGTGGGCAGCCATGTTAACTGCCTGTTCGGTTTTGGTGGAGAGGTTGATAGGACTCTCTGGAAGAGGTGGATGTGGGTGGATCGGTGTTGTAAGATGTTTTGTTCAAGGTGGGTTGGATCGGTCGGGTTGCTCAGACTTGGACGACCGAGGAGAGATTGTATTAGGATCTCTCGAGGAATAGGTTGTTTGCGGAGTGGAAGTGAACAGGTAT